>NDXB01001476.1:0-17571 GCA_002631895.1 Agapornis roseicollis
GGGGGTTGGAACTGGATGATCTTAAGGTCCCTTCCAACCCTGACTATTCTATGATTCTATGATCTCTCTCCTATTCAGCATCATGAGATGGAATTAGAAGAGAGAAGCCCACCGTGCTCCAAGTTAGTAGAAAAGAGGTGGCAGTAGCAGGTATGTGTGTGTGTGTGTGGGTAAGACTGCAAGTTATGGGGAAGGAATGGTTCTTGGGGAGGGGGAGGAAGAGAATCTGAACCACGGGGAGCTGTGGATTTCCTTGCAGAGACAGACCACTGGGAAGCGGCTGTGTTCAAGTTGCCCTCTTGCAGAGTCGGGGGGCTCTGCCCGCAGAGGCGGCTCGAAGCCCATCTCTGTCTCCTTCCCGAATACCTTAAGGCTGCTTGTTCTCCCTTTGCACATCCCGCCGTGCGAGCAGACACCTCTGCCTGCCCCGGGCAGAAGCCTGGCCCACAGCTCCATCTGCATGGGGGCAATGCCAGCTTTCCTCCTCACCACAGATCCCTCTCAGCTTTCCCAGGGGAGCAGCTCAGTTGGCTCTCCCGGCTCCCTGGGCGGCAGGTTCATTAGTGCACATTAGGCAGGTCTGTCCCGGAGCTCTCAGCAGGAGACAGGAGCTGGGAACTCTGGGGAATGCGTTCCCGTTTCTCCATTCTTCCTTCACTGCAATTCCTTCCCCAGGCCTCAGTTTCCCAACCTGTGAAGGACAGAAACTGCCGAAGCCCAGTGCTCCTGGCTGCTGTTTAAATCCATGACTCCATGATTTCTCCTGCCCACCAAGGAACGTTGCCCCTCTCCTTGCAGGAACACGTTGCATCCTAAGCACACTAATTTATCTCCTCTCTGGTCCTGCATTTTTTGCCATTGCCATTTTTCCTCCAGGTCTTTTGTCTTTATCTCTGGGCTCTTCCCAGTTTATATTTCACACTGGAGACAATCCTGCTTCCAAGTCCTAGGCTGGTGGTTCTTCAAGACTGGGGACCGCTATAGGCAGAACTAGAAGCAAGAAGACAGGGAAGGTCAGTACCTTAGTTCGTTAGCCTGTACACTGCCTGGGGAGGAGTTACCATGTCTGATATCCCTGTGACTGCTACGAGGAGCTACTGTAACAGGACTTATGGGTCAGGAGGTGGAGTTATTCAGCTTTGAGAAACAGGAGAGAACAAGGGTTTGAAAGAGAAGCCCCAGCAGAAGCCCCAGAGCTGGATGCTCAGGGGTGAGCTGTGGGATCGGGGCTGGGGCACCTTCTCCTGTTTGCCTTTCGAGTGAAACCTTTGGAGAATTGGTGCTGAGCACTTGCTGCGTGCCTTGGGCAGGTGATGTGGTCTGTTAGCACCGGAGGACATGAGTTAGAGTTCAGCTACAAGATCCCACCTCAGCTGAAGGACTTTGGGTCATTCCCCACTGTGATCTGCTCCCTGGATCAACTTTTCCTGATTCTTCCTCAACCAGATTCTCCATGGAGAAAGCAGAAAGCTTCAAACTGGAGATGAGCTCAAGCCCAGAGCAGGAAGATGCAGTGGAGAATTGCCCTCTGTCCAGTCTTGGCCCCATCCTTACTCCCTTCCTCTGTGTACTTCATGGCCCTGGAGTAGAGCCTGCACTGTCTGTTGGCAGCTCATGGCCCTTCAGGAGTTGTTGTCCTGTGTGTTAGAAATTCCATGGGGGAAGATAACGCTGCCTCTCACAACTCATGTGTCAGCTCTGCCTTCCTCCTGAGTCTTCAAGCCACTCTCCAATGAGACCGTTGTGAATGAGCTTTTAGCATTGACACAAAGCCTGAGATTCAGGAGGATGGGGTGAAGCTCTTGAGAGCTGGACTGCTTATTGGCCTCATGGCCAAGGCTGAGTAACTCCGATCTGTTCATCCGTGGCTATTCACCAGCCTCTTGCATTTGGTCCTGCTGCGGGACAGGTTCCTGGCTTCTCGAAAACAGGTCCTTTCACCTGCCAGCCGTATGGAAGTCATCCACAGAGGAGAGGAAACAGGACGAACATCCCACCTGGTAGCACTGCTTCTTTAACCAGAACTGCACTTTAAAACCAGGCATTTCCTTTCTCAAGTCCAACACCTTCTGCCACCCACCACCAGTCTCCCCAGCTTGAAAGGCTAGTATTTTATTTAGGGCTGATCCATTTCTCTTTTAATTCAGATCAATGTGGGTTAATTGAGAGCAGCTTATTTTTACTTCTGCTGGTATGTGCCTGCCAAGATCAATACCAGTCATTTCCACTTAAACCGTTGTACCTTTACTGGAACTACCAGAGTACCCAGCTCTCCACACAACAGCATCTTATGAACCAGCCCCCTAAATGTGGTTCCTCGTGTTATCATTGAACCAGCCTCTCGCCAGCCCGGCTGCAGCAGCATCCTCGGCGTGATGGAAGGAAACGGAGCCATGCTCAGCCCAACCCAGGGCTATAGATCATAGCACGGACCATTTGCACGCTAAAAATACTCAGCGAGGGGCAACCATCCATTGATCCTTCCTGCTTTAATGGGGCCGCAGAGGTCCCTATGCCCACCCTTTGCCACTAGGTGGGGCGATGCTTCAGCAGCAGAGCCATGCCCGCAGAGGCGGCTGCCTCTTCCGAGCCCCAAAAACACCGACGGGGGGTGGGGGGGTGGGGATGGCTTTGCTCAGCCCAGGAGATAAAGAACCCTGTGTTCCTGCTCCCACCTCCTCCTGGTGTGAGGGCTGGCTGGGTGCAAACATCCCGATGGCATCTCTGGGGGCAGAGCTCTTGACAGCATCCCCAGCAAGCTTTGGGCTTCCAGTGGAGGGTGGAGGTGGCGCAAGTGTTCTGCCACTGTCTGTTTCTGCATCTTTAGAGGTGAATCTTTATGGAGGGGCTGGTGGGCCTCTCTGTTTCATTGCAGTATCTGCATTCCCACCCTGTGCTACTGCACAGGGATGCGGAGCACTGGATAATCACAGCTTTGTTACATACTCTCATGCTGAGAAAGCTGGATGTGGGGAACTTGGCCATGGGATGGTGGAACAGGAGTTACCTTGTCTGTGTGGAGCCAAACCCAGAGGCTGCAGGGTTCTGTGGCCAGACACGGTGCATGTTCAGGACAAGCTGCTGATTTGTACCAAACCCCATGGCTGGTGTAGGGCATTCTCCTGCCCCTGTTCTCCTGGTGTGCCTGCTCCCACCTTCCTTCTCATCCTGCATGGCCACCACCCCCATGTTCCATTCTCTGTCCTCGCAGCAGCTGAGCACCCCGGTCCTCTTCCATCAGCTGCTGGAAGCATCCTAAGGATTATTTTGGGCGTTTCATTAACTGATACATTCATAGAGAGCAAAATCAGATGGACACAGATGGACACAGGAGGCAGATCTCTGCAGAGCGTCAGCCAAGTGTTTAAAGTACCTTTTCCCCGCAATCTGTTGGCTGGAGCTTTTGCTGGAGCAGCTTTCTGGGGGTCTGTCCATCTGTACAGATGATGGTCAGCTCTGGAGGATGCAGGGTCTTGTTCACATGGCGCGAAAGCAAAGGGAGAAGGAATCATCAAAGCAATGGGAAAATCATTCCCTCCCTCTCCTTCCCTTGTAGTGGTCCCTGCTGTTTGCTGCTCTTTCCAGACTGGGCTGATGTTTGAGTTTCCTGATGGGTAAAAACACGGGGCTGCTCAAAGCCATAGGGATTAAGCAGGCAGTGAGTCCTGGTCATAAATATCAGAGGATAATGGCTTGGGCCCATACCGCTCAAGCAGAACTGATTTAAGGGGTCATTAAAAACTGTTGATGTCCATGAGGGTGGGACACAGAGTCTCCAGCCCAGGTCTTTTATTCTCTTTGGCTGCATGAGTGAAGGCGATGGACTTGGAGAAGCCATATGTCAGCTAAATGTGTCCCTAATTGCTGTGTGGATCTGCATGGAGGGTAAACATTTTACCAGGCAGAGAGCAGCTGATCGGGAGAGGAGGCAAGATTCTGATGGGAGGGAAGGGACGGGAGAATGTCTGCTGGGAAGCAGTGGGGGGGGGGCTTGCAAAATGACTTTTGTCCAGCCCCAGCAGACCCCAGCTTAGCCCTGCCCCTCCGCGGGGTTCCCTGGTAATGGAGTCACTCCCAGGGCAAAAGTTAACTCCAATTAGAGGCTTTGGAGAGAGAGTTTTCAATACCACGTCTTCCCGCAGGAGCCGTGTCAGCTCGTGTTATGGAGATGGGCTGGTGGCGGGCAGGGGAGCAGCTGGGAGCTGCGTGTGGACAATGAGGGGTGTCCTGGGAATCCTCCCCTTGCGAGGATGCGCCCCCCCCCCGCCTTGTCCTCCTCCTCATCCTCCTCTATTCCAGCAATGGACAACGGGGGGGACCAGCACACACAGCACGCAGCCTGTGTGCATCCAACACACAGGCCCCTGCAAGGGCACCAGATCCCCCACCAGTTCAGTACCTTCCCAAACTGGCAGACACCATATAACTCAGGTGTCTCTCCCAATCCCCTCTGCCTAAGCCCTTCTGTGCTATCACTCCTGGTTGCTCACGGGTGAACCTCACTTTCCAGCCACCCTGGTGACATGGGATGAAGCCTCATGGGACAAAAAGGGTAAACCAGTGGAAAGGCTGGTGCTGCCCTGCAAAGCTGATGATCAAGAACCAGGGAACAGGTACAGGCAGTTAGGGGCAGCCTGTGGGACAGAGCAGGCGAGCATGGGAACAGGCTCAACCTGCCTGGACACTGGAATTCTTCTGGAGAAGAATCCATGAGGTGAGGAGGAGGAAAGCCACCGCATCACCCCATGGGAGAGCTCCCCCCGTGCCGCGAACACCAGCAGGGTGGTCCCCAGGGTGTATTATCTTTCTCAACTCACCCCTTTGCTGCCACCAGCCCGAGGATGGGCTGTTCAGACGGTGAACAGAGATGGAAAAACAGAGCTCTTTCAGCCCTGAGAGTCCCTGGGTTCAGCTTTCAAGATCTGAGTCCAGAGCCATAAAGAGGAGAGATGTTTTGGGGGTTTTCTTTATGAGCATGAACTGTAAGATCCATAAGAAATCTGCTTTGACCCAAGAATCTATCAGCTCTGATGAACCTTTTGCTGAAACTGCAAAAATTTGCTGAACAAATCTGCTCCTTTCCCAAGATATTGTGGGGCTTTTCACTGGAATAAACTGCAACGAATTGTGCTTCAAACCACATTTTCCTTCTTTTTCCTCTCTAAGCCTGGTTATGCAGGATTTCACTGGAGCTCATGAACATCTTCACCTGAAAAGGCCTGAAACTCATTTATGAAACCCAAGTCAAGTTCCAAGAGAAGAAAAAATGAGGCAATGATTAGAAAATCGGAACCAGCCTTGTTTTAGGGGGGAGCTGTTTGGGGTTGGTTTGTTTTCTTTAAAATGATGATGTGGTTCTCCAGTAGTCCTAAATTGGGAAATCCCAGCCTGGTTTGAGTTGGAAGGGACCTTAAAGCTCATCCAGCCCCAGCCCTCTGCCATGGACAGGGACACCTTCACGAGGGCAGCTTGCTCCAAGCCCCGTCCAACCTGGCCTTGCGTCTTTGCAATAACCCCATCTTTTATTCCCCCGGCCAACGCAGCCCTCCTGTGGGTCCAGCTGCGCCTCTCCCGAGGTGCCGCAGCGGGTTGTGCTGTGCCTGCTCGCTCAGGCTGGGGCAGGAGCCGTGGTTTCAGCGCGCTGGGAACACCAAGCCGAGCCCCAGGCACCGGAGCCGCCCGGCCCCGTTCCATCGCCGCAGGTGCACCCCGGGTGGCTCTGCCTGGCAGCTGCTGCCGGCTCCGGTTCACCCCACGGGCCCACGTCCCGCCCCACGTCTGGCGCTGGCCCCCGCTGCCTGCGGCCGGGGCGCTTGTATCTGCTGGGAGCTGTGTGTGCAGCAAACCTGCCCCGACACGGCTCCTCCGGCCCGGGCTGAGGTGTGCGGGCTGCTGGCTGGCAGGGGAGGGGAGAACAGCTCCACACGGCGCTCATCCCGAGCTGGAAGCTGCCAGCGGGATGGGGAGCAGCGGTACAGCCCCCGAGCGAGGCGGCAGGTGGAAATCCGTGCGGTTCCAGCGTGCTCTGAGTCCAGCCCTTGCTTCCCCTGCTAGGGGCTTGCAACAGGCTCCTGGGTTAAAGCGCTGGCAGGGAAGATACGGGGCTGGATTGGGATTTAGCGAGAGGAACGGCAGGCAGGAGCAATGACCGCTGTCGCTGAACCCCCTCTCCGACTCTCCCCCCATCTCCCGGGGGAGATGACCCCTCTCTTCCCCTCCCAGCCACCCGCGCTGATTTTCATTCCAAGCTCACTGAAGCGCTGTCCCTCCGGGTTTGGAGGTGAGCATCTCCTGCTCCTCCTGCAGCGGCTGCAGCTGTGAGCAGCATGCAGCACGAGGTGTGCACGGGGGGGTCAGCGCTGCAGCCAGGGCAGGACAGCATGCTGGACCCTAGCAGGGTGCTCTGCTCCATCTGTCCTTGTGCTGGTGTAACCCTCATCGCTATGACATCTGGGAGCATCCCTATCTCACCTGGAGCCCTTGCATTTTGCCCCTCTGGAAGTACCAGGAGGTGTTTGCATGCAGGGTGACATTCCCATTCCAAAGAAATGGAAACTTTAAGGATTTTTTGCCTCCCTCTCTGTCATTTGTATCCTAGCAGAGTCCCATATGAGTTACACAGGGTGGCTCCAGCAAGTGGTTTCTCTTCCCATTGTGCAGCTGGTGGGTCTGAACGGGCTGTAACTGGGGTGGGAAAGGGGCTGGCCTTTTGCAGCAAACCTCCACACATGCTCTCCTTGGAAAAGACTGGACACAGTGATGCCAAACAGGCAAAGGCCAGGAGGAGCACAGCAGGATGGTCACTCTGGACATAGTTACATCCCCTCTGTGTAGGTTTGGGTGGGTAGTCCCCCCAGCAGGGTGCTGAGCATAGTGGGATGTGAGGGACCCCACTGCCTTCCAGCTGGAGAGCATAGGGACCAAGGCTGGGAGCAGCCGGGAAAGGCAGGGAGCGAGGGGATTACTGCTGCAGCATCTGCCCATTGCCTTCTGTGCTGGTGGAGATGGGGGGGGCGGGGGGGAAGCGAGTGACAGCCGGTCCCTAAGAACCCGGGCTCTCGTTTCCCCCCCCAGTGGACACCCATTGGCTGGGCACCAGATCGTGCTCGAGGGATGGGTATCGGGTGGCCAGGGCTCGCATTATCGGGCGGCTTCCCTGCTCCATTTCTGTCCCTGTGTCCCTCCAATGGAGCTCAAGTTACGGGACCTTCACAAAGCATCAGCCATCTATTATTCAGCTGTCTGTGTTGGCGTGTAGAGCTAAGCCACCGTGGCCTCGTGCCTGCCAGGGCGAGGTGGGCCTCAGTAAGTGCCTATGTGGGGGGATGAGGCTGTAAATCACCCACCAGGAGTTATCAGGATGCAAGCAGAAGGCTGGCGGAAACCACCCGGAGGTACCTGGCTCCAGGGATGCTTTATATAGCACCGGTGAAACCCATCCCGCCAATTCCCGTCAGAGGGACCAGCATCTTCCCGCGCCCCGGTGGAGCACGGGGAACCTCTCACAGGGTCAGGCTGTGGGACATGGGTCTGACCTCCCAGACCGCCGGTAGACGGGAGGCAAAGTGCCCGCCAGTGGGATAAACCTCAGCCTCGGAGGGCTCTGGGTCTGGGAGGAGGGAGCAGTGGCCATGGCTCTTTGTTCAGGGCATCATTCACGTCTCCTGGCTGTCAGCGTTGAGGATCCGAAGATGTTCAGTGAATGAGAAACACCCAGGGCAGAGCGAAAGGAAGTATTCCTGCATCATTCCCCAGGGAAAATTAATCCCCCTTTTGTGGAGAAATATTGTTTGGTTGACACTGAAGCTGTGCTCAGGGCTGGAGGGGTAAATCTGTTTGGATGAAGTTTCAGCTTGGAAACAGACAGACAAATAAACGCGAGCAGGGCTGATGGCGATGAAGTTCTGGTTCATTACCATTACAATATAACGTTCTTATTTTGCTTCCACACCAATATTGTTCCAATTCATTAAATTTTACTTTGCTCTTCATTTTCTATTCCTTCTTTTTTAATCCCAGTAGAAATATATGCATTATAGTGATACCAAATTGGAATATCCCATTCAACTCCAATGTCAACCCTTTCTCCAAATACTCTCTTTTACAGGAAAACCCTTTCCCATCAGTCAGAAATTCATGTTCCTCCATTGCTTTGTGTATCTCATCAATGCACTTGCAGAATTAACTGTCCCAAGCAGCAAAGACATGAGGACACTTCAGACATCTGTGCAGGAAGAGGGTCTCTGGCAGCCCCTCTGGTGGAATCACATCCTGTTGCTTCCCAGTTTCTACCATCCAAGCTTCGGTTGTCATCAGTGCATCATTCCCTTTCCATTTTCCCCATCCTTCTTTCTGCTGGAGGCTGGGATGTGAAGCAGAAGAAGGTGGAAGCCTCAGCAGGATACCTGCTGGAGATCTGAAGCCCTGGGGAGATAAAGGAGCCTCTGGGTCATCCAGCCCATGGGGAAATGCTCACCTTAAATCATTGCTGGTTCCCTACCCTGCTGTCCTCTCCCACCATCCAGAGCTTGCTTCCCATGTGGATGTGTGCTGAGCTGTCCACCCCACACGGAGTGGCTCAGTTCCTATGCCCGAGCCTTGCCCAGTGTTTTATTTCTCAATGGACAAGCTCAACAGAGATGTCTTGGGTTTTTAAAAATAGTTAATATTTAAATATTAATTGAGCCATTAATTACATCTAAGCCCCAGAACAAAACAGCTGTGAATAATTCATGAGAGGGCCGATGGTAAATGCCTCTAATAATTCACAAAGCAACCAAACCAGGTATTTTCAGAGCATTCAATGAGAGGAGAAGCGAGGGAGAAGGGAGGCGGGCAAATGCAAGAACATCAAGGGAAGGGGCTAAAAGGAGACATGGATCATTATGGGCTGGTTGATGCTGTTCTTCCAAGGCTTTATCAGCATTATTCATCTCCATAACATGCAGCTACTGGGGAGGGGGTTTCCTCTGTGATTTGCAGTGGGGAAACTGAGTCACGGGGAGGCTGAGCATTCCCCACAAGCAGACTTGAAAGGACAACCAGGACTCCTGGCAGGCTCTCCCACAGCTTCATCTAAAGTGTTTTGGACCATGTGTCTGGATAATCGTCTCTCAGAGGCCTTGTACCAGAGAGACTGCTGCTGTCTGAACAACCTGCACTGCAAAGGAAACCAGCCCATCAGCAGGAGGGAGGTTGTTCATGCCTTGCCTTTCCCCTTCCTCCAGGACATGTCAAACACTCTGAAGGCTGCAGTGGGGAAGGTGATGCTCTGTAATCACATGCACAATCTCTGCAGGGCTTAATAACAGACCAACATAGGATAGTTGTGTTTAATAACTGCAATTCTTAATTACACATGGGTTGAGCCTCAGGTGAGTCCAAGGGCTTCAGCACTGAACACACACAGCGGCCGGGCGATGGAGATCCCCTCTGCTTCCTGGAGCTGCATCTTAATGGTCTCTTTGTGCTTCAGTCTGTTTGTGCAGGAGACTGTGATTAATGACCCCATTCATGGACCAGCTTCTCACTGTTGAGGTCTTCGAGGCAGAGTTCTTCCACCTCCTGTAGCCTCCTGCGAGCACCATGGTTCCCGGGTCTCCCTCCACGGCTGCTGGGGAAGGGGTTTGTCACTGTGAGGTCCCTGTTATGCCCTGGCAGCGCTGACCTCGTGTTGTAGCTGAAGGAAGCCCAGGCATCAAGTCTGGACGTACCTTTAGGCACTGACGTTGCACAAAGGGAATCCCATCTCTGCCTATGCAACAGGCAGCACTGGGCAGCTTCTCATTGCTTTCAGCTGAATCATAATTGCATTGCTGGCAGGGAGCAGACCCTGACGGATGCTTTACGGGTATGCTTTCTCCCAGTACCCCAGCCTCTGCTGTGAAGCAATCACTTGGTCCCTGCACTGTGGCTGATTGACAACCATTAAATGAGTAGGGGTTGAATCCTCCTTGATGGCCCTATGGATACATGACACATGTCCCATGGCTACCAAAGCAGCTTCTCTTTTGCTGGGGATGAACATGATCCAACCCACCATGTGCTGGAAAAGTGTGACCCCCTCAACCGTATTAACAACCGTGTAATCAGCAAGCACCAGAGCCTTCCTAGTGAAGTGGTGCCCTTCTCCCCATGCTGCGGCAAGCGTGTGCTAAATACGCCTTTGTTCCTTTTAGCAGATGAAAGATTCAGCCGTCTTCCTTAGCTTATTGACCTCCTACAAGTACAGGAGCCAAGGAAATGGATCCCTCTCTGTCTCTAATAGCATGATTTTCACAACTTCAAGTTACATAGAGGCAACCAAAACGGATTGGAATCATTATTGTCAATGTCTGCTTCTCTATCCATGTGGATGTAGCATTTATAAATTAACCAAAAACACTTGCAAATCTGCATAACCAGTTACCCATGCTCCTAATGCTTTCAATTTATCCTAATAGACATTTAATGAATACTTTATAAAGCCTTAGATGGGGAATTTTAAAATCAATGGTGCTATTTTATTGCTGTTTGTATTATCTTTATTTGGATGGTATCTTAGCACTCTGGTGCCCATTGATTTCAGGCCTTAATCAATGAAAAAACGTTTCTGCTTAAATACTTTTAGATGCACAAGAGAACCTGGATCCAGGGGTAAAAGGCTCTTTCACAGGTGAGGTGCGGCTGGATCCAGGGGTAGCATCAGGTAATCCTGGATATTGTCCTGGCGCAGCTCTCCTCTTATTTGTGGCTCCTCAAAGCAGCTCTGTTACAAAGGGGGCAACCAGCAGATCTGTGACCCTTCTGCTCCTGGAGCTGATGCAGTCCCAGGCTACTAGTGATGCTCCAGTGCTGTATCCACAATGAAATCCTGGGTACTCCCCCTGAATAACTCTGAAAGCCTTGTGCTAGTGCTAGCTCAGCAGCACTTACGTGTGGTGGCGACTATGCCCAGAACTGATGGATATATATGAAGCTTGACAGCTTCTCCCACCAGTATCAGCTTGTTCAGTTCCAAATCCATTGATTTCCCTCTTCTGTCTCTAGTTCCGTCCAACCTGGCTGAGCGTGGGTGAATCTCATAATGAAATGAATGAGGTTCACAGTAACACCAGTGCTCTTTTGGATGGGTTTTAGGGAAGAGCTGTCTGAGCTAGGAGACACCATGATTTATCCTTGGATTTGAAATCAAAATCAAATTGCAAGACAACCTGGGATTCTATTCCGTTCTGTGTGTGTCATTTCCCATCCCCATCCCCCCTCCCTCCCCATCTGGAGGTGACTGCAAGGTTGTCAAACTGAAGATGTGACACGAAATATGAGTGAAGGGAACTGCTCATTTCAGCTGGAGGAGAAGGCAAGGAGCTTCATTGGGGAGCTAATACTACCCAGCTGAATAGAAGGAGGTGAGTCCCTTTCCTTCAGGGACAGGTGAAAGTTCTCACTCAGCCAACAGGAGCTGCAGTCTGCTGGGGTCTGAATCCAGATTCCCCTTACAGTGCAGGAGGTCACAGTGATGCTCATTCCTGAGAGATCTGCTTTTGTTTCCCATCAAATTTCACAAGAATAAGGACTGAAGGGAAGAGGTCTGAACCACTGGACTCCAGTCACCATCACACACACCCCGCAGTGGACAGTGAATTGTTCCCAGCCAAGTGGCAGAGGTTTCACAGGAGCAGAGAGCTGAGTCTTAGAATAGCCTGAGGTCAGGATTTAGTTCCAGCATGAGTCACCTCAGTGTAAATCCCTTCAGCAAGTGATGGGAATGATGCTCAAAGCTTCCCCTGGGATACTGAAGCTTTCCATCCTGGAAAGATCATCTTTTCTCATCATTGCCCTTGTAAGCAGCATGTACCATCCACCCGCCTTCTTTCCCTTTCATGAAGCTCATCTGCTTGGCTTGGCCATGCTGGTTGCACTTGACTTGGGAGGTTTTCAGGTTTAGGCAAGAAAACCCCAAATCAGCTTCATGTCTGAAGCCTCCCTTCTGCTCTCCCTCTGCAACTTCCCTGTCCAACCAAGCAGTTGATCTCTGTAGCCCTGCTCTTGTGTGAGGTCGTGGCTCAGCTGCACCCCTGGTGCTAATGCATTGCTGAGGGTACTAATGATGGCTTCCAGGAACTCACGTGCAAGAGGATCAGCCCATCCCCTGTCTGCTGGGTGAAGCATGAGACCTTGTGTGAGCCTTTCCTGACCTGTGGGCAGCAGCTTTTCCACCCACCTCAGCCTCTAGGTTCAGCCACAAAGTCCCATGCCAGAGACTTCCCCACCTCCTTATGGGGACCTTTCTGCTCTGGAGCTGCTGATGCTCTTTGGGAGCAGAAGAGCTCCAAGGCCTGGCCCTCTGCTTCTCAGAAGAAAGCTCACATACCTGGCTAGTATCCTCCACCGTCCCTGTGCATCTTTTCCCCTTCCAGCTCTCTGGATCCATTCTTCCTCCAGGCCTTTTCTGGACATCCAAGCATTTTGGAATTCAAAGATCAGCCCCTCTGCCTTCTGCCCTTCATCTCCAAAGTGCCCACAGGGCATAGACCAGGTTAAGCTGCTGGCTGCTAATCTCCGCATCAACCGTGTATGAGAGAAGGGACAATAGAGAAGGTCTGTGGGTCACACATGGCCTGGAGGGCTCTTAACCCTTTCCTCTCCTGAATCCCCTTGGGCCCTGCCTGAGAGAATTCTGCCGGTCAGAAAGGACAATGAAGATTTATACATGAAGGTCAAATAAACCATGGCACTCAGATGATCCCCCACCATAACCCCCCTCTGCCCCGCTGAGGAATACTCTCTTGTGTAGGGCTTGTTAGACATTTTCCTCTCCTCTGGCTGCAGAAGATCTCAGGGAATCCAAGGACATTTTGACACCTCCTCACTCCTGCAGTTTTAGTGGGAAGTCAGTGGTCTGCATCTATTGTGTGCCCAAGTTTAAGTGCTTACCATGGCAGTGGAGATAGCCGTGGACACTTGGCTGAAGATGGAGACTTCTGGTTACCATCATGCTGGGATGTAACTTGGGTGTTAGGCACAACGACTGAGCCTGTGCCAGATGTTTTCTTCCAAACTGTGCAAGAATCCTGGAGAAGGGCTTTGGACAAGGGGGCAGGCCAAGGGGAATGGCTTGAACCTGCCAGAACAGGGGAGACTGAGCTGAGCTCTGAGGCAGAAGCTCTTCCCCGTGAGGGTGCCCAGAGAAGCTGTGGCTGCCCCATCCCTGGCAGTGCTCAAGGCCAGGTTGGACACAGGGGCTTGGAGCAAGCTGCTCCAGTGGAAGGGGTCCCTGCACAAGGCAGGTGGTTGGAACTGGANGCCAGGTTGGACACAGGGGCTTGGAGCAAGCTGCTCCAGTGGAAGGGGTCCCTGCACAAGGCAGGTGGTTGGAACTGGAGGAGCGTTAGGGGATGAGTTTCAGGACTGTCTGAGGAGCCCCACGTGCATCCATGCTGATTTATGGTTAAACTTGTTTTCATTTAGTTTTTCTTTTTCATTCTGTTTAGAGACTGGAAGAAAGACCCCAACTACCAGTTTTCTTAAGGAATAAAGCCCTGACTCTGGTTCGGAGGAACACAAACTCTCTGTGTGTGTTTATCTCAGTAAGGCTGAGATACCTGGGACATGAAAAGGACCAGGGTGATGTGTCTAACGAGCGCCAGAGCAGTGAGTGTTGCTCATGTAAAGATATTTCCTCTGGTCTGTTTGCAAGACACAGCCAATAAACCCGGTATTAGAACTACTTGGGAAAACCCAACAGTTCTGACTTTCATCAGCCAGTCACAAACCCGTATTTCTCGAGTCATTAAAAGCCCAAGCCCAAACCAATTTCAGAGAGAAGCCCGAAGGAGGTGAGGAAACAAAACCTGTGGGCTGGAGGTCAGGAAAGGGGAGGTTTTAGGTTCTTGGTTTTCCAGTAAAGAAAGGGATTTTGTAAGGAACCTGAGTGCTTCCTGTGAACACTGCTGTTCGGTCACAAGGCTGCTTTCATGAAGATGAAAACAGGAGTGGAGAATTTCTTGTTTCCTACTTACACAATTTCTGTGGGGGCTCTGTCTGAGAGTAATCAGCTTTCCAGAGAGAGGATGGGGGATGTTCTGCTTGTCCTTACTCGTAGGGATGGATCCCTAATGCCTGGTTTTGAGTGCTGGCTGGGAGGTTCAAGCCAGATCCACTCCCAAGGGGTGCAGAGGGTCTCCCACCTTGGTCTGTGTGGGACTGTTAACCCGGTCCCAAGCTGGTGTGAGCAGAAGGCTGACAGGGATGTTCTCATGTGCCAGAGATGCTCTTGCACTCACAGCTGCCCCTGGGGTGCACCGGGGATGTCCCACATGAACCGGAGCAAAGGTGCTCAGGCTGCGACTCTCCCTCCCTGCTCCCTTTCCTGGCATCCTTACCCGTGCGAGGGGATCTCCCTCCTCCCGGCCCTCGCCTGCCAGCCCCCTCCCCGCCCCCCTGACCCCTCCTCCTGCTTCCCGGAGCCCCCCAAGCCCGGCTCCTCCGCGGGGTAATTGAAGCAGCACGTAGAGCATATGGCGGAGCAGGGATCCCTGCTGCTGCACCAGCTGTGAGCTGGGTGCTGCGCCAGACGCTGTCTCTCCCTATCTGCTGCCTCTCCCTTTCTGTTGCCTCCGCTGCCGCAGCCCTTACCCACAGGACACCTCTTAAGGAGGTCTGAGGTGTAGGAGCTGCCCGGGTACCTGTGGGGTTGGTGGCCTCCTGCCCGCAGCCGCCCAGGAGCGGGTCCCCCGGCCCCAGGCTGTTCTCCATCGGAACACACTGGCTTTGCAAGTGAACTCACGCTGGCTGATGCAGATCCCACCCTGCCCTCACGGCTGGACCTTGCTCTCCCCAGAGCTGTCCCCTTTGTCCTCCCAGGGACCCCCCAGCCTCTATAGGGTGCAGGGTGTCAGGGGGGAAGCTGGGGTAGCATTGCTTAACAGTGGGAGATGGGTCCCCCCGAGGATGCTCCTGCTGCTGCAGCTCAGATCACTCCACTCCCGTTGCCTTGTCCTTGGGCACAGGCTCTAGTGGGCACTGACCAGACAGCAGGGATCTGAGCATGGGCCCCTTCTCACCTTCCTCTTCCCCACATGGATTCTCTTTGCTGCTTTCCAGCCTGCTGTAAGGCTGGAGCCTTTGCTTCCTATTTTCCATGTGATGTGTCCCATGAGGCAGGTACCTACCATGGGTCACACACTATCAAGTATCCTCTCATGTGTCTCCTCAGAGGTCTCCTGCAGAAAAGGCTGAAGGAGAAATCACCCCACTGCCAGCCTCCTCCTCAGCTCTGTGCAACCCTGAGGCTGCCTTCTGTGATGTGGGCTCACAGGGAGGGGGATACCTGGATACAAGGGACATGTCTGCAGGACACACTGGGAAGCATTATTCAGAGACATCCCCACGGGGCCACCTCAGACACAGATNGTACAAGGGACATGTGAATACTACAGTCTCTGCAGGACACACTGGGAAGCATTATTCAGAGACATCCCCACGGGGCCACCTCAGACACAGATAGCCTTTTGCCTTCAGGTTTTCACCCCTGCCTTAGGTAAGGACCTGTGAAAGGAAAGCAGCTGAGAGCAAGTCCTCAGGACAAGAAGGACTGTGGTCCTCTATGCCTGGAAGGTGGGCACTGAGGGCTCTGTGTCCATGGAGGCTGGAAGGACAGCAGCTCTCCATATCTGCAATAGTGATCAAACTGGGACAGGGGGTACCAGTGGCTGACACCTGACCACCAGCATGGGAGATGGTTTAAAAAATCACGGAGAAGATGGGAAATGGGTGAAGCCAGACACCTCCAGACCCGAGGTGTGCCACTATCAGGTGCTTGTGAGCCATCTCTGGGAGGTTTGAGGAGCTGCTTGGGGTGGATGTCTCTGCCCTAGGTCCCTTTCCATCACCACCTTCGAGAGCTGCATGAAGAGTAATGTCTGTGTGAGTGCTGGGGGAGGAAGGTATGAGCTTTCCCTGAATCCTCCAGCAAACTTGTATCCTCCAGGACATAGACCAAATCTTTCCCTACTGTTTGTCCTGAAACCACATTTGGTTCTGAAGCCGCCTTCTGTCCTACACCAAGTACATCACCAACACTAACCTTGATGGAGGGAGTCACCATTTGGGATGGAGCATCTCTGATCTTCAGGATCACATCTCCATGTCCTGAGGAGGTGAAAAATGCTTTGGCTCCTCCAGCACCTGCCAGGCTCATCTTCTAGGATGATAGCAGAGCTTCTCCCTCTGGGTGTAGGGACAATGTCCCAGCCACCCATGCTGTGCTCCCAGATGGTTCCCATGTAGAGGAGGGGGCAGGGGTGACTCTATTGAAAGGAAAGGGACATCATTTGGACCAATTATTCTCAAACTGAGCTGGAGGAAGCCGTCATCTCCACGCTTCCTTTTTTTTTTTTGCCTCCTTTTCCATTTGTTGTGTGTGTTTTTGAAACACTCTGGCGATGGCTGAATATCACACAAGTGCCCTGTCAAGAGATATATTCAATAAACACTTGACACCCAAGCTCAGGAATACATGGCCCATGGCAAACATGAATTATTCAAATGGAAATCAAGATAATTTTGCTTCTAACTCAGAAAACCAAGACTCTCTCTTTCCTGCTTTGTTTTTCCTCTCTTTGTCTCCTCCTTTTCTTCCTGTTCTTTCTTTCTTTCTGTTTTCTTATCGTTTCTTTCTTCTTCTTTTTCTTCCCCTCTCTCTCTGGCTGGAAATCCTAGCTGTGTTAGATTCCAGGGGACTCCCTTTGCTGAGTAACCAAGGTGAGGACTAGAAGGAGTCTCCTTTGGATGAGGAGATAATCTGCATGTTTGTTCCCTGCGGCTCTGAAATCCCTTTGGCTAGGGCTCATTGGTGGGTGCCACAGATGCATCATTGCAGCTGGGTGTTGAATCATCCAGACCCAGAACCACCTCTTATCAGAAGTAAATTGTTTGGGAGGGCAGGATGACAAAGGCATCCTTTGGGATGCCTTCCCTGCACAACTGAGCCTTTTCTCTGCTCAAGTAAGTCTCTTGCCAGTTGTGGGAGTTGGTCAGGATGGGGTGGGCTTATGGGGATGCTGGGGTTCTATGGGCAGAGCTTTCTGGAGATCCCTGCTCTAGAAGGACCTGGGTTGTGCTCATGAGACCAGGGATCAGCAGTAGCCTGAGGAGCTGAAAGCATGCAGAAGAATGGGACCACAAAGTAGAAATGGTAGCGATGCCAAAGGCTAGAGGTAAGGAAGGGACCTTTATTCCTGCCTCTACTCATTAGCTCCCTTCACCTTCCTCTCCCTCTTTAATTTCTTCTCTAACTGAGAAGAGTAGAGGTGACTCTTAAGAAGGCTTTAGAAGTGGGATGCCTTGACAAAAGTTAAAGGCAACAGAGGTGACATTGTTCTGTTTCCTCCCACCATCTGGAAGACCCCTTTCCAGCTGTTCATGGGCTCCTCTTCCATAGACTGACTGGGCTTTGGCCTCTCTGCTAACTAATAGGATAGAATCATAGAATAGTTTGGGTTGGAAAGGACCTTAAGCTCATCCAGTTCCAACCCCCTGCCATGGGCAGGGACACCTCACACTAAACCACGCCACCCAAGGCTCTGTCCA
>NDXB01001477.1:0-11003 GCA_002631895.1 Agapornis roseicollis
CCCCAGAAGCCCGCTCCCCTCACCCCAGAAGCCCGCTCCCCTCACCTCAGAGCCCGCGCCCCTCAGCGGATCGCCCGCCGCTGCCGCTAAGCGCGCGCGCAGACCTTCCCCCGCGCCCCAACAGGGATTCCTACACGAAGCGCTACGCCATTGGCTGCTCAGCCCCACGTGACGGACGCCGCGCCACAAGCCGCCGCCACTGGGTGGGACTTCTCCACGTGACGCGCAGGGGGTGGGAGGAGGAGGAGGGGGGGGAGGGGTTTTGCCGCTGTCCTCGCGAATCCTCCCTCGGTATCCCCGCTGCGCGGGTGGTTCCGCCGGGGCCGCTCCTCTCCTCTCCGCTCCGGTATGCCGCGGTACTGCTCGGCGTCCACCTGCAAGAACCGGAGCGGGCAGAGCGCCAGGGACCGGAGCAAGCTCAGTTTCTACCCGTGAGTGTCTGCGAAGCCGTGTAGGGGCTGGCTCTGGGCCTGCGGAACGCAAAAGGGGCAGGCCCCGCGTGAGGCGAGGCGAGGCCCTCAGCGGCCCCTCGGGAGCTGGGATGGGGAGAGAGAGGGTAAATGACCGAGAAGTAACTTTAGGGGCTGGCGATCGCCTCTGAACCCTGCTTGGTGCTCTCGTCTCTGGGGAGGAGGAAAAGGGGTATGGCAAAGTGGTCTGTTGACGCGGGAGTCACGGACAACGCTGAGACAATGTGATCAAGCGAATGCCACTTTATTAGACAAAGTGTCAACCTTATATAGAGATTCTTAGCACAGCTACATGGATTTGGCAATTGTTGATTGGGCACCTTAACCCTTAATAATGCTAGGATTGGATAACACTGTCCTGGGAACTGAGCCCCAGAACTTCTCAGCTCCCCCTCTCCTCCGCTTACCTCTGAGTTCTTACAGCTGGTGTTTCTTTTGCTCCCTAATCCACGGCCTTCAGTTTATCTGAACTCCGTGACTGTTCTCATGCAGACTGCCTTACACCAAGGCCTCTGGATTGCTCACAAAATGTCCGCTGTTACACAGCCTATCCACACCTGATCGACAGGTGGGGCCTATAGGGATGCTGGGGAGGGACTTTTCATTAGGGACTGTAGTGATAGGACAAGGAATAACGGGTTCAAACTTAAGCAGGCGAAATTTAGATTGGATCTAAGGAAGAGATTCTTTCCTGTTTGGGTGGTGAGGCACTGGAATGGGTTGCTCAGGGAAGTTCTGGGTGCTCCATCCGTGTCAGTGTACAAGGCCAGGTTGGATGAAGCCTTGGGTGGCATGGTTTAGTGTGAGGTGTCCCTGCTCATGGTAGGGAGGTTGGAACTGGGTGATCTTAAGGTCCTTTCCAACCCTAACTATTCTATGATTTAACTGCTCTCCACGAAGGCTGCCAGCACTTCCTGGTGGGAGGTCTTCGCGCCTGGATGCAACAGTATGGAAAAGCTTTTAAATAGGTGCGAGGATTTAGGAAGTGAAAACTGAAGAGATGGCGACATTAGCGTTTATAATCGTGAGGACGTTTAGTGTTAGAGCGAAGTAACACCGGCTACGCTGGTTTTCTGAAGTGTGGCTGCCTTTGTGGTAGGTGTGTTTCAGCAGGGCAGGCATTCGTGGAAGTATTGGCTTAATGGTAAGGCAGCTGGGTATCCTGTGTAACGGCTGCAAGCCAAGGTAAGGACCCTGCAGAGCAGGAAAGTAAACATACATTGGTTCTTTGAATTTAAATATTCCCACTGGGATTAATAGTTTGCAAACAGTGGTATCGCAGGCCTGTTTAGAGGCTGCTGAGCTAGCTGGAAGCTGACTAGCTTGGTTGCCGAAAAGCAGTTTACGGTGGCTGAATGGTACTCTCCAGCCACCTAATAGATTAGTCACCGTTCCAGGCCCCTAGTAACCAGTGTACTACTGCAGTTACGTGGCTGTTGTTTCCCAGATCCTGAGTCCCATAACAGTGAGTTAAAAACTGTTTCCCAAGCTTCAGAGGAGCACAGTGCAGGTTGCTAAATATTAATGTGTGTTTCTGTTGAACAAAAGTGTGTTGAGAATTTGTCAACAAAAGGAGTTTTGTGGCATTTAAGAAAAGATTGAATAAGTTTCACAACTAGCCTCAAAATCTGCTTTAATAAGGTTTAGATCTTAAACCTTTTTGTTTCAATTTTGTTTCAGTTGCTAAGTAGTCGATGTTATGCCATCAGGAAGGCTGGGCAGGAAGACTGCTTTGAAAGGGATTTTAGTGTAGATTAAAGAAAAAGCTGTTTTTCCTGTTATGTCTCTTAATATATGATTCATTCTAAAACAACCACGAAAATGAGGGGAAATAGTTTGAGAGAATGTGAGTGCCACATGGATGATCAAAACGCATTTACATGCTAATACATATTTATATGCAGATGTATGGCATCAGTATAAAGATGACTGCAAAACCACAGCTGTTTCATCTAGCCATTGAATTGTGCTGCTGTGGTCCTGAAGCAGGGGTGCTGAGGTTTGATTTATGGAGATCTCTACATTACAACTGGTAGTGATATGAATCGCAAGTTTTATTCCCTTCCCTCTTACCACCCCAAAGAAGTCCTCTGCAGCTCTGTGGTTTTGGGTCTGAGCTCCTTCTGAACTTTCTAACTGTGACCTAATCTCATGCCCTTCTTTGGTTTATTTCTTCACCGCCCTGAGTTGTGCAGTGGTGGCATCTTACTGAGTAAATTCTGTCCACTTCCCATTTTACGTTTTTGTGTGTGTGCCTTGTTTACACCAAAGAGCAGATTCTGTTGGTGTGTGAGGGGGGTATTGAAGCAGGAACAGGTTTTGGCAAAGTTGCCAGGAAGCTAAAATAATACTGTGATGAGCCATTGTCTCTCACTACTATTTTGTTTCTCATGTGAAGCTGGCCGACTCAGGAAAACAGTGAGTGCTGCGTTGCAAGAGTAATGGCAGTAGAAATAAACGTTCTCAAGACTGTGGCAAGGGTGTGTTTGGTGACATAATCTTCGATTTGATTTGGAGAAAACTCTAGGAACAAAGTTTTAAGTTGACAAGCAGGTATTCTTTATTATGGTGCCAGGAAACACAGGGGATAGCTCCTCCAAGCATGTCTCTGCCAGGCATCAACCAGACTGTGATTGTATTGTCCTTAAACATACATATTCATTAGATTACATACATTCCATGACTGTTCTTGGAGAATGCCTCCTGTTTGCTTGCAAAAATGTGGTAGTGGGCTTTTGGACCCCTGGTGGTTATTTCTTCATTGCTTTGTTTTAGGATCGTTATCTCATCAGTAGCCACCAGGTGGTTCTGACAAAGCTTATCAGTGATTTCCATTTTCTCTAACAAAGCCTAACATTCTTGAGATTACTTCATTTACAACCCCATTGTTCAATCAACCCTACTCTTCAGATTGAAAGAAGACATCCTCTTACTGAGAGCCTTTTTGCACCTCTGTATAGTAACATCCCAGGCTAAGCTCTGTTACTCCTGGGGCATGCTGTGTAATGTGTACAATACTGCTATTGCATATACATGATCTAAGTAGGCAGGATTTGGAAAAGCAGAACCACTAACCTGTCCTTCAGAGGTCATTGTGTTTGTGCTGGCAGTGATCCTTGCATTCTTGCAGATACTCAGAGCCAGATCCATGAAAAGCTTCCTCTGTTTCCTTGGTAACTTGAAAACTGAAATGGTAATCAATTCAAAAGATTGGGGAAGGGGTAAAGACATGCACATTGATCTTCTGAATCTCAGGTGTCTTTCTCTCAAAATCAGCCAAGTTAGTAGTTTTGGAGCACTGTGGGCCTATGTAAGAGTGTCATTGCCATGTGTTGCTTTTGGAGGAAACCTGCAGCTTTGGGGATTTGAGAGGATCTAGGGCTTGTCAAGCTTCTGTTGTATGGGAATACCTCACTGCAAAGCTGAATTGTTTTGTGTGTGTTTTGGAGTTCCGTAAATGCATGGTAATATGCATAACCAAAATAAATCATTGTTAATTGAAAGGAAAAAAGAGTTAAGGGAAGAGAAATTGAGTCAAAAATGCTCCACTTCCATTTGTTGCACGGTACAGTTAGAATAAACTTGACGTGCAGCAGAAAAATTGGTAAGCAGATTTCAAATGCCCTGATACCTGCCTGGGAAGAGAAGAGAGTCAAGAGTGAACTCAATGCTCATGTTACTATTGCTATAACTGCTTCACTGTGCATGCATCATAGTGAGCATTTAACTTCCCTTTGTGTATTGTGATTCACTGAGTAAATTCCACATCTTTGCCCACTTTCTTTTAATTTAGTTCTCTTTCCCATGTCAGTGTTTGACCTTTTGTGTATATTTTCAAAATCAATTATTTATCTATGAATATACACACTCTTCATTTTCCTTTTCAAGTAGGCTAGATGGTTGTAAAGTTAGTCATGGGTTATATAGTATCGTGTGGGCTCTCAACACTGTACGAGCACTTACTTGCTGAAACACAAGATACAGAAATGCATTGCATTTGCAAAAATTAAATCTAGCACTGGAAATATTCCCAAACTTAAGATTATTTGATAACTTGGATATGACAAGTATTATAGCAACAAAAGGTTTTGTTACCACTTGTGTCATAGAATCATAGAATAGTTAGGGTTGGAAAGGACCTTAAGATCATCCACTTCCAACCTCCCTGCCATAAGCAGGGACACCTCACACTAAACCATGCCACCTACGGCTTCATCCAACCTGGCCTTGAACACTGCCAGGGATGGAGCACGCACAGCCTCCCTGGGCAACCCATTCCAGTGCCTCACCATCCTAACAGGAAAGAATTTCTTCCTTATATCCAATCTAAACCTCTCCTGTTTAAGTTTGAACCCGTTACCCCTTGTCCTGTCACTACAGTCCCTAATGAAGAGTCCCTCTGCAGCATCCCTATAGGCCCCCTTCAGATACTGGAAGGCTGCCATGTGTCTAGTGAGACAAAAAAAAAAGCCCCACAAATACTATTTATAAAAGGAAAGTCAGCCCTAACTTTTTTAAACTGGAGGCAGTGAATTTCATCTTGCTTCAGAACTTTCTGAGCGAGTGCTGTAGAATTAAACCTTGCAAAACATCTTGGCCGTGGGTTCTGAACCCTCAGCTAGCAGAAATCAACAGAAGTTCTGCTGCTGAACTCTGAGGCAAATATCCAGCTAGAAATAACTCGGGTAATTATTGGATTAACATGAAAGTGGCCTCCTGATTAGCATTTTATATTTAAATTCTTTTTCAAAAGGCTTATTTTTATATTTTTGTAGGGAAAGGCTGCCTTGTAAGGAACGACGAGGTATTCTTTTGAAAAAAATAAAGAAACAAAAATAACTTTTTTTAATTTTTGTTTCCATTGCTTTGATAAAGGTTTCCACTTCATGACAAAGAGAGACTTGAGAAATGGTTGCGGAATATGAAGCGAGATGCATGGACTCCAACTAAGCACCAGCTTCTGTGCAGTGATCATTTCACCCCTGATTCCCTCGATGTGCGATGGGGTATACGATACTTGAAGCATACTGCTGTACCAACAATTTTCTCTTCCCCAGAAGATGAGGTAACGTATTCCTGTCTTTTGAAATTGTAGTACAAAGCTAACCAACTATTCATGCCATACAGGTGTTCTCATTATCTGTACTATGTTCATATTCTATTTAAAAATAAGATTCACATCCATTTCCAAGATATTCAATTCTTTGGATGATAGTATTTCCTGGTTGCCAATTTTCCTTTTCTTTTCCATCATTATCTGTTTCTTTAGCCTGGCCTCTTGCTTTGTTTCTTTCCCCTACCACCCTTCTGTTTGTTGTTTGGATTTAGGTTTGGGGTGGGATTTTTGTTTTTGTTATGGGTTGGGTTTTTTTCCCCCTTCTCCTGTTTTTGTTGTAGGGTTTTTTTGCTGAGTGTTTGTGGGATTTTTTTTTTTCCCTTTGTGACTGTGGTGCACCTGGGCACCAGATGCCATCAAAGTTGTTCAACCACTTCCCTCCTCAGCTGGATAAGTGAGGAAAAATGTAACAAAAAGGCTTGTGGGTTGAAATGAGGGCAAGGAGAGATCACTCATCAGATACTGTTATGGGCAAAACAGACTCTACTTGGGGAAAATTAATTTATTACTACTCTCTGTTCCAGCACCTGGAGCACCTCCTTCTGCACTGACCTTGTTTTCTCCCATATGTTTTCACTCCTCTTTCCAGCCACAGGTGGTTGCAAAGGGGTTTTTCCCCCTTCTTAGCTATGTTATCACAGGGGCACTGCGACCATTGCTGATGGGCTTAGTACTGGCCAGAAATGGGTCCATCTGAGAGCTGGCNTACAGAAATGCATTGCATTTGCAAAAATTAAATCTAGCACTGGAAATATTCCCAAACTTAAGATTATTTGATAACTTGGATATGACAACAACAAAAGGTTTTGTTACCACTTGTGTCATAGAATCATAGAATAGTTAGGGTTGGAAAGGACCTTAAGATCATCCACTTCCAACCTCCCTGCCATAAGCAGGGACACCTCACACTAAACCATGCCACCTACGGCTTCATCCAACCTGGCCTTGAACACTGCCAGGGATGGAGCACGCACAGCCTCCCTGGGCAACCCATTCCAGTGCCTCACCATCCTAACAGGAAAGAATTTCTTCCTTATATCCAATCTAAACCTCTCCTGTTTAAGTTTGAACCCGTTACCCCTTGTCCTGTCACTACAGTCCCTAATGAAGAGTCCCTCTGCAGCATCCCTATAGGCCCCCTTCAGATACTGGAAGGCTGCTATGTGTCTAGTGAGACAAAAAAAAAAGCCCCACAAATACTATTTATAAAAGGAAAGTCAGCCCTAACTTTTTTAAACTGGAGACAGTGAATTTCATCTTGCTTCAGAACTTTCTGAGCGAGTGCTGTAGAATCAAACCTTGCAAAACATCTTGGCCGTGGGTTCTGAACCCTCAGCTAGCAGAAATCAACAGAAGTTCTGCTGCTGAACTCTGAGGCAAATATCCAGCTAGAAATAACTCGGGTAATTATTGGATTAACATGAAAGTGGCCTCCTGATTAGCATTTTATATTTAAATTCTTTTTCAAAAGGCTTATTTTTATATTTTTGTAGGGAAAGGCTGCCTTGTAAGGAACGACGAGGTATTCTTTTGAAAAAAATAAAGAAACAAAAATAACTTTTTTTAATTTTTGTTTCCATTGCTTTGATAAAGGTTTCCACTTCATGACAAAGAGAGACTTGAGAAATGGTTGCGGAATATGAAGCGAGATGCATGGACTCCAACTAAGCACCAGCTTCTGTGCAGTGATCATTTCACCCCTGATTCCCTCGATGTGCGATGGGGTATACGATACTTGAAGCATACTGCTGTACCAACAATTTTCTCTTCCCCAGAAGATGAGGTAACGTATTCCTGTCTTTTGAAATTGTAGTACAAAGCTAACCAACTATTCATGCCATACAGGTGTTCTCATTATCTGTACTATGTTCATATTCTATTTAAAAATAAGATTCACATCCATTTCCAAGATATTCAATTCTTTGGATGATAGTATTTCCTGGTTGCCAATTTTCCTTTTCCATCATTATCTGTTTCTTTAGCCTGGCCTCTTGCTTTGTTTCTTTCCCCTACCACCCTTCTGTTTGTTGTTTGGATTTAGGTTTGGGGTGGGATTTTTGTTTTTGTTATGGGTTGGGTTTTTTTCCCCCTTCTCCTGTTTTTGTTGTAGGGTTTTTTTGCTGAGTGTTTGTGGGATTTTTTTTTTTTCCCTTTGTGACTGTGGTGCACCTGGGCACCAGATGCCATCAAAGTTGTTCAACCACTTCCCTCCTCAGCTGGATAAGTGAGGAAAAATGTAACAAAAAGGCTTGTGGGTTGAAATGAGGGCAAGGAGAGATCACTCATCAGATACTGTTATGGGCAAAACAGACTCTACTTGGGGAAAATTAATTTATTACTACTCTCTGTTCCAGCACCTGGAGCACCTCCTTCTGCACTGACCTTGTTTTCTCCCATATGTTTTCACTCCTCTTTCCAGCCACAGGTGGTTGCAAAGGGGTTTTTCCCCCTTCTTAGCTATGTTATCACAGGGGCACTGCGACCATTGCTGATGGGCTTAGTACTGGCCAGAAATGGGTCCATCTGAGAGCTGGCAACAGAAGCCACCCCTGTAGCCCTCATTACTAAAACCTTGATGCACAAACTCAGTACACTGGCATGAGCGAACTTAAAGCTACTCCTTGTTCTCTTTCGTTCTGGGCGTTTTGGGGTTTGTGTTTTTAGTACAAAGGCCTAACAGGAGTACAAGTTCTGCAGCTTGGACTCTTCCTAGTGAAGCTTATTAGAAAAAAAACAGCCCAAGACGCTGACTGTTAGTTTATTTTTTGTTTTCATTTCACTTACTAAAAAGCTCTTTCGGATACTGATCTGAAATCTAATCATGGTAATGTAGAGGAGAGAGGAGATGTAGGGGTGATGTAGGGGAGAGAGGAGTGGAAATACGGTGGCTGAAAAAAGATAAGTTTCAAACTACCCCTCTTCTGTAAAAATTGATTCTTCTGCTAAGATGTCTATCCATCAAAAAAAATAGTTCTCTGTTTTTTTTCTTATGAAGTGCAAGATTTAGTTGTAAGCATTTCACTGCTTATCTAAAAATCAGCTTGTGGTGTTTTGTGTGAATGTGTTTCACTATTGCGCAAGCCTGTGTTCATGATCTTTCTGTGTTGTTAAGTTCTCTTTGGGTTACACTGCATGACCAAAAATTTGCTATATCCTTCTAAAACAACATTGGTGCATCTTTAATGCAAAAATCTTGTACTGTGCATATTTTATATACATATATATTCAATAGAATGTTTCAGGTGGTGATAGGAGATGCTTGCCAGACTTTGTCAGACACATTTGCATAGCCAGTTCCTTTCAGGTGCTTTTACAATAATGGTGACTCCTGTAAACCAGTAAAGTTCCTTAAAAGTTTGAAAAAAATCAAAAAAAGTATGATTTCCCTTAGAGCTTTAATGTAGTATTTTAACATGTAGGACCTGAAGCAAAAGTTGTGGAAGGTGCTTCCATGAATTTTTGGGTCTCTTGTATAATTTTAAAACAGGGCTCATCCGAATTACTCCTTATGCAGTGCCATGCTGTAGGATGAGATTTGCCCAATTTTTTCATGCTCCAGTGAATTCCTAGTTACAAGGTGGTTGTTTTTGTGTTATTTTTACTCCAGGAAAAAGATTCTTCTCGGAAAAACCCACAGGAGAGAAAGAAAGCAGATCCAGAAGAAACAAATAAAAATGTAATGTCAGAGAAAGCATTTGTACCATTTAAATGTCATACACCAAAGGAAAATCCTGTACTTGCAGAAAATGTCGGTGAAAAAGCAGAAGTAGTTTGTTCAACTGCATTGAGAAAACCTTTACAAATTCAAAACCTGCAGCTTCAAAATGGAGAGGACTTTCAGGCAGGCAGTGTTGTTCATGATAGTTCATCTATGCATCGTATACGTCAACCTGATCCCGTTCTAATGGCAGCAGCAGTTCAGAGCATGGAAGCTACCAGTATTCATACTTCTGTAGAGGATCCAGCAGGTTGTGCAGCTACAGTCTTGCAGTTTACAGACCCTGACTACTTGAATCCATCTCTGAAAAATTCTTTAGGTTCAATTACTGACTATGCAATTGAAAATCTTAACTCTCATATTGTAGGATGCTCTGTTGAAGTACAGCCAACAAGTGAAAGCACAGTTTTACTGAGTACAGTGACACAAACTATTGAACAGTTCAGTGGAAGTGAAGAATCTGTCATTGCAATTACTGTGCCAGCTGAGAGTTCAGAAGAGCCTGAAACGGTGAATAGTTCTTTTCTGCCTATTAAGCCAGAGTTACTTGACATAGAGACAGAAACAGACACATCTGTGTATATGAATGCCTATGGTAGAAATGAAGTATTACAAAATGAGCATTCATACTGCAAACAAGACACAGACAGAAATCTCCTTTGGCAAAAAATTTCCAAGCTCCACTCTAAGATAACCCTACTTGAAATGCAGGAGGTGGAAACTCTGGGGAGACTGAGGTCCTTGGAAGCTCTTGTTGGACAACTGAAACAAGAAAACCTGCCTTCTGAAGAAAAGCTGGGGATTGTAGAAAACTGCTTTACAACAGTTGAAGTGACGGTGTTTCAGTAAAGGCTTTCAGTGATTGTTCTAAAGTATCTTTTTAGCCTCTTTGACAATCTGGGTAAAGTTAAAGGGTTTTTTTCATTCATAGTATTCTAAGCATCTAATGCAAATCATGTGAATAGCAAATATTCCTTAAAATGTTACATCAACCACTGTCAAAACTGCGTAATAGAATATTCCCTGTAAAACATAACTTGCAAGTAAGCTTTAAAAATTATTAAACCTGTTAAAGTTTTATTAAGAAATACATGAGTCAAATAAAGATAACTTAAACCTTTCTAGCTGCAGGCTCCTCTGAAACATGCAACTCCAGCATTTGTTGCAATAGTAGAATGGACACAAGAAGAGTGTAGGATGGACAACTGTAAAAGTGTTGTTTAAAGAATAAAAAATCTGTTCCATTTCTCTTTCAAGTGAGTAAGGAAGTAAATAATACACATTGTCCAGAGAGGCCGTGATTGCTGTGTAATTTTCTGTCCATCTAACATATGTTCTGATAGTTTGTTGTACACTTTGACCCTATTAAAATTGTTTCTGCAGTAAGAGGTGTTTCATTTGGATCAAGAAACAAAAATTCTTTAAGAATATTTTTACAGTGAGCAGGTCCATCTCCTTTTTGGGGAGTGGCGTTATTCAGCTCAAGTGGAAACAACAATCTTAAATAGTGTTATTTTTGTTGGTTAATAAAAAAGGAAGATCTGTTTCATGACTGCTACTGGCTCAGCATTGCTCCTCTTACAGTCTGTATTGGGTAAAGTGTATACACTTAACCATTGTCGTGGTTTAAAACCCAGTCAGCCATGCAGTCTCCCTTACTCACTCCCCCCCCCCCCCCCCCCCCCCCCCCCCCCCCCGG
>NDXB01001479.1:13861-34778 GCA_002631895.1 Agapornis roseicollis
TTTCTTTCTCTTTTTCTTTTTTTTTTTTTTTTTTTTTTTTTTTTTTTTTTTTTTTTTTTTTTTTTTTTTTTTTCTTCAGTAGTCTTCACTTTAGTATATGAAGGATTGGATAAACACTGTTCTTTCTGCTTTTGCTCATGGATTTGGCTTAAGTTGGGGATGGTCATCTGCATGTACGTGCATCCACAGACCTATTTATGGACTATGTGGTGTTGCAGTCTTGGACAAACAGTACATAGCAAGGCTTGAAAGGTGGACTTTGGAATAGGACCAGCATTTTTAGTAACATTTTTCTTTGTTGAATTCTTTTGCCTTTAACATATGTTTCCTTCGACTTTGTCATGACTTTTATCTCCTTACGTGCAGAGTTCTTAGGTTCATATCCTGAGATAGCCAATAGCAATATTAGTACCATGTTACCCTACAACTGGGAAGCACCGCTCTCAGTCAGCGTTCCTTTAAGGCTACCCCCACTGGGTGACCTATCATAGTTCTGCAGTGTGCAGCCTCTTCTTTGCTTCATTATTGTGCATTCCATGTTCATCTGGTCAAGCATACCACTGGCCAACCAGCTTCTACAGAGAGGTAGAATCGTGAGCCTCTCTGCAGAGAAGGCCCTCTGCAGCACTTGAAGTGAGTGAAATTAAGGCCTGGCAGCAAGTGAATTTTGAGATGAGGGATACTTGTATATGTCTGTCATTGTGAACAAGACTTGATGGGTCCATTTTCATCTGTTCACAATGTGTTATGCAAAATAAGAAACATGTATGTTCTGAAAATACATTATTCTTTTTAATTACATGATGTTGTTAATCTCTTTCTTCACAGAAACAAGTTGTTCCCTGAGTCAGTTATCAGAAACATGATGTATCAGATATTACAAGGGCTAGCTTTTATCCATAAACACGGTAGGTTTTGTACTACAGTTTAACTGTGTAGCACTTTTTTAGAAAATAAGATAACGCAAAGTAATAACATGAATAAAAGTATCTAGCAAAGGTTGTTAATTATCTCAAAAATTTTTCTTATCCATTTCAAGTATGGTACATTTTTAAACTGTATCTGAAGTTACACTTTGTTTTCCTGTAATCAGATTTTCTTCACTACTTGTAAGCACTGGATATTATTCATGCACTATTGAGTACTTTTTTTCCCCCACCATAGTTACCAGTTGAATAAGCAAATTAAAGAATCTTGTACCATGCCATACTATGCATTTCTGTTTCCTCAAAAGATCTATTTATGTACCATTGACACTTTACTATAGCTAATATGATACCCTACATCTAAAAAAATTCTTAAAATAATTTATTCTCTAAAAAATTCAAATGATCTCAACAGTTAGAACCTGGATTTAAATATTTTTTTTTAGGAATTATAATCACAGTCTGAGTAAGAGGTTCTGTGTGCTCACAACAACAACAAAAAGTTTCATAGTATTTACAAAACTTTGAATGCTCATGTTTAATATCTGTCCACAAACTGCATTCTGAAATGCTGGTATTAAGCTCATTTGCATTTAAAAACCCGCATGCTCAACTCTTATTTTGTACTTGTCCTTCGTATCACATTTCCAAATACAATAAAATGTTAGTTGAAAATGAAACAAGGAACAGTGTTCCCAGTAATTGCTGACTTGTTATCATGCACCCTGATGAGGCTTCTTGATTAATTCAGATAGCCAAAAATTGTAATTCCATGTCTTTCTGTTCAAGATCATAAACAGTTCTCTAATCAGTAGCATTCTCTTCTTCCTCATTTCTACATGAAATGAACAAGAAAATTAGAATTTAAGAAAAACTGCTACTTATAAGTTAGAATATTAATATTTGGTTTGACCAAAAGTGTTTGGAGATGATAGGTATGATAAATTTGAACATTCACACTTCACTGGAATAATTTCAACCAATTTCTTGCAGTGGTTGTCAGTTTCTGCATGCAGAAATTGAATGCTTTATTGGAGCAAGTGCATTTCAATCAAATTGATTTATAGTATAACAAATTGTATGTATCAGTTAAACAGCAGAATTGATTTGCTTAGCGATATAACCGCTGTCCAGGTATGTAGGTGCTCAAGCCAACAGCAAGTAATCAAAAACCCTTATTTTGATATCTTTTATATATCCGTATTTGTAAGCTGTTGTCACAGTGATGAATAAACTAGTTAAAATTGTTCAGGGAATTTTATTAATCAAGTAAGCGTGTCAGAAGCTCAATTTTCCATTACCCAAAACTGACAAAACAGTTGTAGTTTTTGCAAAAGATTTCATTCTGACATTCTGAAATTGATTAATGCTACAATAGCCAATTCATTTTCTTCAATATGTTAATGAAAGTTTACATTTGTTAATTAAAGAATAGTTGGTGTAATAATCACTGGGGAGAAAAATACGTGTGCTTGTTGGTAGGAGGGTTGCCATTCTTTTCTGTTGAATTAAAAAAAAAAAGACATCAAAAAAACCCCTATAGTCTTCCAAAATATCCCATTTAGATTACTTTGTTAGAGGCTGCTGTTTAAGAACTGATGATGTAATAATTCACTGTTCTTTTCCATCTGGTCTTCTACAGGATTTTTTCATAGAGATATGAAGCCTGAAAACCTTCTCTGTATTGGACCAGAACTTGTGAAAATAGCAGATTTTGGTTTGGCTAGAGAACTAAGATCTCAACCACCTTATACAGATTATGTTTCTACCAGGTGGTAAGTATATTAAGTTAATACATTATTCTAACTAATTAACTTTCTCTTACCGTTTTAATCTAGCTATTATTTCTTTCCATCCTTATAGGTATCGCGCTCCAGAAGTTTTGCTAAGATCATCTATTTATAGTTCACCTATTGATATGTGGGCAGTTGGCAGCATAATGGCTGAATTATATACACTAAGACCTCTTTTCCCAGGCACAAGTGAAGTAGATGAAATCTTCAAAATTTGCCAAGTATTAGGGACTCCAAAGAAGGTAAGACTCAAAAAAAAAAATCACATAATTGTATTTAAATAAATTTTTTTTAAATATTATAAAGCTTTGAATGTTATCTTTCTTTTGGAATGTCCATATAAATTCCTGGTTTAGTAAGTTTCCTGTAGACATAAGGTTTTATCAACTGTCTGTATCTTAAACTTCCCTTAAGGCATGTAATGCTAGTCTTTTGTTGTGTATCAGTATCTGTTGTATGTTATACTGTTATGTGTAGGCTTGCTGTCCTCTAATGAAAGTCAGATAAAATTGTTCAGTTCAGTTATTTAAAGCTATACATACTGGAAACAATATCAGAAGTCTCCTAGATTTCCATATAGCAATTTGCTTCCCTTTCCTGAAAGTGTAATTCTTCTAGGCTGGCACCTAGAATTTAGAGCTTGTGGAAGATACCATAAATACGATAAATTATGCTTTGCTTAATACTAAACCATAAAGGAAGCATTTGATCTCAAACACAGATGTCTCATAAATATTATTAGCAATAAAAAGTAATGGAGGAAAAATGTGAAGTATTTTAAAGAAGAAGCAAATATTGTCCATTATTTCTGAGCAGGCTAAATACTATTTAAAATTACAAGAAACATTTGGGTAATGCATATAAAAATATTCAATTGTATTTACTGCAGTTAAAATGTTTTAACAAGTGAGTATATAAACGTGCAATAAAAGAATAAGCTTATTTCAAAATATTGAATAAACTGAAAAAAGACCATATGAGTTTTGGGTTGTTTGGTTTTGTTGTTTGTTTGGGTTTTTTTTAAATCAGGTAAGATTTAAAATGTATATTCAGAGTATACCGTTACTTTATGGGTACAAACAGAACTCGTTGAGATAACTGGCTGAACACAGAGTCTCTATGTGTGGAAAATGTATGAGTGGGAGAGAGAAACATCGATTTCATTAGTGCATATAGCATAATTCTTGACCAGTAAAGGAGCTGTTATCAATAGAGAGGTAAGGAACAGAAATGGATTAAGCTACCTAGGAACATGTAAAGCTTGAAGTGGTGGAAAAGCATCCAAGAGAACATACTGAGAAACAGGTACAAACTCATGACAGGTCAGAGAGTAAGAGGTCAGAGACAGAGAGTTACAGATGATACGTTGGAGAAGTGAAAACTGAGTCTAGAGGAGTAAGTGCAAATTGCTATGATGTGTAAAACAGTGATTGTTATGACAATTGTGTGTCAGAAATAGTGTGTAATATGAACAGTATTGTAAGACTCAAGTTTTCAAACACAGATGATAAGTTTCTTATGCAGCTGAGAAGTCTTGGATAGCAAGAACAACATTTTGTGGATATTAAGAGTGAGAAAGAGAGCAACGTAAGATCTTCCAGAACATTTGCAGTGTATAACTTAAACAAGTTCTGGAAGTGCAGGCTGTGAGATCAAGAAGCTTCAATTAGTTCCATTGTGCCCCTGTCATCCGGTGGGCAGACTTGGGAATTCTATTTCCTTACAACAATGCAAAGACATCCCCTCTTTAGGGAGATTGCTGTAGGAGAAGAGTACTTAAATATTGAATTATTGAAATGATCACAACAAATGATGCATTTGTCACAAATTGTTCAATTGGTACAAATTTGTTATGTTCTGCATTCTGAAAAACATAACCGGTTATTTTCAGAGTCTGGTTTTGCAGATAATTTTACAAATATGTTTTCTTTCAAATGTACATTTTCATTTATTCCATTTTCTGCAATAAGGAATTACAAGGTTTATGCCCAAAATCTTTCTTCATTCCAATTTGCCTTTCTGTAAGTCTGTAATACCATCCTAGTGACATCTGTGAGTTTGATTTTTTTAAAATAGTGACATGCAACTATTTTGCTTTATTTAATAAATGAAGCTGCTTTATTTATAAAGTTTTGGTTTATTTATTTTATAAATAAAACAGTAAGTTGTACCATTCAAGTAGTGGCAGTGATGGTGCATTTGTACTATGCCAGTTTAATGAAAAAGCTGATAACAGTCTGAAAAGGAAAGATGAACTAAATGCATTTTCATTAGCTGAAGGTTGGCAATGGCACTTTCAATAATTCCAAATGATATTTTTAAAATAAATTGAAATGTATTTTTCATTTTTGCACTTGTACTGTTTTCATCCTGTCCCTGCACTTCACTAGTTCAATGTGTAACCCTTGCTACTTAATTCTGATTGTTGCTTTATCGCTATTTCTGGCAGACAGAATGTCATCAAATACAGTAAGGAAGAAATAAAAATACCTTTGTATAAATGTATAAAAAGGCTGGTTTAGAGAGAAGAAAGAAATACCCCTTCTTGGTATCCATGGATGATAGCACACTCAGCAATGGTCTTTTATTGTCATAAGAGAAACCTACTTTTCTATCTTGAGGAGAATTAAACTCTGGAAGAAACTGTTCAGAGTGGTTGTGGAATGCCACTGGAAGCTTTTTGAGACTAACACCTGGCAGGAATGGACAAGGGCATGGATTACATGATTTCTTGAGGTCTTTGATAATCTAGTGGTTCTATGTTCAAACAATACAATTATCAGGCAAGTAAGGACTTCAGCGTTTACTTTTGGAAAGTTAAAACACTCAAAAAAGAAGAAAAAATTTCTCATCATTTTTTTTTGGTTTGTTGTGTTGTGGGTTTTTTTCATGCTGTAATAGTTTCTAGTTGCAATTTAATCATTGACTATCTTAATGGTGGAATCAGTGGTATAGTATAGGCTACACCACCATTACACGACCACATATCCTGGGTGGAAGGGGCTCACCTCTACTGTTCTCATAAAGAAGGTATGTTGAAGTCAGGTGTTTGAGCTCATTTCTGTGATAGATGGGAGGTTCAGTACTGCTTCTGGTACTGCTGCACTCTCTTCTCCTTCAGGTAGAATATGTCCAGGTGTGGTACCCACAATGATGGTTCTTCCTTTACCTACAGGAGAGCTAGAGGAAAACTGCCACTGGAGACTGATGTTGAGATCACTGGTGTAGTAATTGTAATGAAAAATAGAAATGCCTCTTTTCCACTGTATAGGAAGGAGCTGTGCAGACCAAGATGACTCAAGCTGCATAAAATTAAATTTGATCTAGTAACTTAAATATACATAATCTTGTTCTATTTTGGTACTGATTTTAATTTTTTTTGGAACAGAGTGACTGGCCAGAAGGATACCACCTTGCTTCTGCCATGAATTTCCGCTTCCCACAATGTGTCCCCATAAGCCTAAAAACTCTCATCCCAAATGCAAGCAATGAAGCAATACAACTTATGAGTGATATGCTGAACTGGAATCCAAAGAAGAGGCCTACAGCAAGTCAGGTCTGAGCACCTGAATGATTAAGACTTAATTTACTTGTTAAAAAGTTGTAAATATAGAAACTGATTCACTGTTGTAATACTGATGGTCAGAGAAATGTCTCCTCATTTTGAACACTTTGCTGAGAATGAACCTAGCAGTGAGAAAATTCTAAACCTTACTCAGCAGACAGCATAAACTCTTTAGCTATTCCTGCTATGTTGTCTTCTGTATTGGCATATTCTAAAATGTTCTCTGTACAGGATAGAGAAAAATCTGAGCTACAAGTTTCCTCAATTGTAACTGTATGTCATTTCTGCTGCCTGTTCTTTCCTCCCCCATCTGTACAAAGAGGGATATTTAAAATTAAACTTCACTTTTGTGTAGTCCCAGATGGAATGCGGTATGGAAGAGCTAAGAATATAAGACTAAGAACTATTTTTAGTTGGAAATAGGATGGAAACCATACTAAGTGCTCAGAACTTTGTGAAGAACATACTAGTAGGTCACAAAGGTTACTGTTTTTCTTCAAGTTACTTTTAAAGAACAATTTCAAGTACCAAACATGGTTATATTCTCCTGATTTATTTTTTTTTTAATCCAGTATTCATACCTAGTGCAATCCTACTTAGAAGGTATAAAAAGAGAATACAATAGTGAAAGGAAAAGGACGTATTGCAAGTTATCCTAGGTGGATGTAATGTGATTCAGAAGTGGTTAAGCAGATGGTACCAAGTAAAGCAACCCTTTCACTCCACTTTATAAAGCATATCTATTGTTACAGTCACTGAGATCTAACTCTAGTCCAGTGCTATATATCTTTGTACAGAATATTGCATGGTACTTTATGAAAGTAAACAACCAGCTTTTGCCCAAGTGAGTTACCAAGGAAGCAGCTGCAGCATTTGTGTAATTCACAGCCAAAAGGAGAGTTTAATGCATATACATTGAATTGTGTACAAAGATAGCAATTCTCAAGTGCAGCTGAAGCAAAACATCTCTTTGACAACTAACAAAGAGTAGGATCATACCCAGAAGGAGTAGCAGTGTTGTTTTGACATAGGAGAAGCTGTGTTTCTAAGGTATGTCCATGCTGTTTGTCTAGAGGTGGACATTAAAAGATCAGAGAAAAAGAGTGAAATATACATCTGCCCGAAGACAGACACTGTGTTCCTAATAAGTACCATGAAAGCACAGCAAACACAGTGGCTGTGCTTCAAAGCAAAAGGAAAACAAGGAAGGCTGGTGATAAGAAAATGAAGGAGAAACTTAATTATAAAACCCATACATTAATGTTAAATGGCAATCATCACAATTCTGGGTTTTTGGTTTTGTTTTATTTGTTTTAATCTGTTCATCAATATGCCAAAACATACTTAGCAGTGGAAACACGTAATAAAGCATGTGATAAAGGTAGTAGAGACTCCCTCGTCTAAGATGGAAATTTGTTGCTTCATGAATATAGAATGGTGTTGAATGTAAAATGCGTGGCAAAACAGAGATTCTGCAAAACCTAGAAGTCAAGGAGGGAAAGAAAGGACGTGACTGCTGTTAACATGTTACAACTGGACCCATCTTACTAAATTATATGATGGGAAGAGTTTAAAATACAGAATTATCAATTCATGCTGTTTACACATGATCTCACTATGCATCTGTCTTACATCTCTGCCTTATGGCTTACTCAAATGCTTCAGGAACCTGCTTAAAGTAAGCTTTTTGAACTAAAATTAATATGTTTTATCTTCTTCAGGCTTTGAAGTACCCTTACTTTCAAGTTGGACAAGTTTTAGGACCTCCTCCACAGTATCTGGAGAAGCAGACTCCTATTAAAGCAGTTCAGCCAACAGAGCCAAAGCCAATTTTACCTAAACTGGAAGCTATATCCAAGCCAGAACCTCTGTCTTCACCGGATGTACCTGACAAAACACAGCCACAGCCCTTGTCAAAGGTTAACCATCAGCCTCTCCAGCAAATTCAGTTGCCTCAGAATACTCCTAACCAGCAAGTACCAAAACAGCAGCAGCCACAGGCACAACCATTTTTACCAGCTATCAATAAAAACTCATTGCCAGTAAGTAGTCTTCAATAAATATTTAGGTGGTTATATTAAAGGTTCTTACTATATTCAGCCAGGCAATCCCTTGAAAAGTTTCAAACATTTTATTAGAGGAAATATAGGCAGGTTGTTAGGGACTCATAAAGGATACAACTGGCAACTTACTGAAATTTCAGAGCAAGTAAGAAGAATAGATTGCTTCTAACAACAGTTAGAAGTTCACTTATAAGAGCCTTTACTGCCACGCTTATGCAGTAACAACAGCTAAGTAGTTACAATAGCTATAATTTACTGACCTTTGGGAAACAGTTCCTAAAAACAGTGTTAGTATGTAATAGAGAAGTGAAAAGTGAGAACTTTGCTTGCTTCAAGCAGTAAAACATCTGAGAGTTCATCCAATTACTAAGCTTGTAAGAATTTACCAAAGAAGGTTTTTAGCAAGGTGAACATTAAGCTTTGTAACCTTCATTTTGCTTTCCACTTACACTTGCTGAACTAAAATATGGAGTATGTTAAGAATAATAGGTATTCAGAAAATATAGGAAAGCGAACTACTGTCACATGAAAGAACAGTTTTATAATCTAGTAATTTCTTTGGAAAATAGTGTTAAGGAAAGGCCTGATAGCTTTATTTGCTGCAACTGGCATACCTAAACCCTGAGTATAATTGCTGTGAATGTTCGGCACCAGTGTGCTCTACTCCTTGACGGTTCATCTATATCACTATTGAGAGCATGAGTTCAGCAAGACATGAGCAATAGAGGCTGAGAACTGAACTGGGTCTGCAAGTTGAACATTAACTTCCGTATTCCAGGTAGATTTGAGAAGGATGACAGTCTAAATGAGCTACACTCAAAATTCTTGTCAGCATTATTGTTATGTTTTCTGCTTTAAGTCATGCCTCAAAGTTTGTAAGTGTAGTCAGGAAGTGGACTAGATACAAAATATAGAATTATAGAATTGAATTGAAGCTTTTTTGTATTTAAAATAGAAACAAACAGCTAATGGCCCTCAAAGTGGTGCAGTAGGTCCTAAAAGCTACAGAAGACGATGGGGTCAGACTTTGGTAAAGGCTGTGGATAGCTGGGATGACTTGGATGACACAGAATTTGGAAGGTCATGTTCAAAGAAACCTAGCATTGCGCTATTAAAAGAAAAGAAAAACAAGGAAAGCCTTTTTAGGTAAGTCCTGTAATTCTAAAATCACATTTTTTTAGTAAGCAATATGCAGTAGATTTATAGATTGATTAAGATAAATCTGTTAAAATATGTCACCAAACTTCTGCAAAAATGCAGAGAGCTGTATAAGCAGACTAGGTTTGGGTGTTACGTTGATATAGCACCAGTAGTATCCAAACTGAGTCAGATTTATTTTCAGGGACTGTATGGTTTAGGTGTTTGTTATGTTACTCAGAAGCAGTGTGTTTTACTAAAATCAGATACACTAACTTAATTTCTTTTGTCCATTAAGTGTGGCTCTCAGCTCTGCCACAGTTATCCACATTTACCTGAATTCCAGTGTTGGATATGCTTTTTTCTTTGTCCTAGGTCAAACTCCCATGAGGTATGAGATTTGGCTATTACTTTGTGGGAATCAATTTTACTGATGAAAGTAGGGTAAAAGAAGAGCACTGTACTCTTCAGGCTAGGGTCAGTTTGTGGTATTCTGTGCTGGAGTTGTTGGTCACATCTTGATTTTTGTTTGAACATCTTGATTTTTTCAGTGTGCCAGAACCAAAAACTTCATTCTCTATCCAGCCAGGAGGAGAAAATAAGGTTCTGATGACAAATGATTCTGGAAGATTAAATACATCAGCAAAACAGTACTATTTAAGACAATCAAGATATCTACCTGGTAAGGGTAAAAGTCAATACATATGGAAAATACAAGTTTTGAACGATCCAGGTACACTACATTTAAGCTTTAGATTTCACACTGGATAATTTTGTTGTTCATAACCAGGCTAAATTTTCAAGTTTTGGTCTAAATGCTTTTCCCATAATGTCTCTCATAATTAATGCAGAAGTTCCTGGCCATGTAAATGTGGAAGGGAACTCAATGCTGTTTATACACCACAAAAGCTCACAGGCCTTTTTATGAATACTAACATATAAACCCCTCAGTAATACGAATCTAGTGTCTCTTGGTTTCCTAGGGATATATCCTGATTTGACCCATAAGCAAATGTATATGAGTACTAAAGAAACTACATATATACACACACACACACATACATATATATGTATATATGGAGAGAGAACATAGTTCTCAGTTTTGAAATGTCAGGAGTTGGTGTTTTTTTGAATTTAAAGTTCTGGTAAGCACAGTTACCCCTGTGATAGGAAATGTTTAGAAATACCAGCTGCTCACATACTCGTTTCCCTTCCCAAGGCTGTCATCTTCTTTAAAAATTAATGGGTAGCTTAATCTAAATCTAGGTGATTTTATCAGGAAAATAACATGAAATGGTGAAATTGCTAGGAAAAAGAATGGGAAAGAGGAAGAAAAAAGAGAATGTGTCCTTCAGTTAGTATTCTGAATGTGTTCTATAATCAAATTATTTCCTTGCTGTTCTCTTGGTGTTTTCTTTATTATAACAATGGTTTGCACAGTGACAGTAAGTGTGTCATGACATCTACTGTAACCTGCATATGAGAATTTAGGTGGCTCACAGAAGAATTCCTTATTGTCAAACAAGTTGTTTTGTGACAATGTATCACTGATTTCTCAGGAATTCATTAGGCCAGTGATGACTTCTGAATATGAAACCACTTCTTGAATGTTAAATAGGATACCCAGAGAATAAACAGCACAGGAGTGGGTGGAGATTCCCTACATAAAGGAAACATAAATGGAAAAGAAAATTCATCTGTATTTCTTATCTTTTTTTAAGTGTACTTCTAATGTCTCTCTGGTTGTAGTAGAAATTTCAATGAGAAAGGCATAGATGTGAAAGATAATTTCAGCACTTAAGAAAATGATAGCTCCAAGGAGAGTATTTGTTATTTATCTATATTACTTTAGTTCTGTTACCACTAGATCTGGGAGCTGCTTTCATGCTGTGTAATCCTATTAACTCTTGTAATGCTTATAACACTGAGGTGACAAGAACCTCTGTGTTCTACTCTAACTTATACTTTAAAGAAATAGCTTATTTTCAGCCTTGAGAACCCTAGTTTTTGATAGGTATTTTTGATCTGTGTTAATTGTTGGAGAGTCAAAAATATCAATAATGTGACTGGCTTTATAGAAATGAAGTAACTGTACTTAAAAGGTTTTTAAAAGTTATCTTGAAAGCACAAAGGGAATTGTTCTAAACAATTAGCAGTGTTCTTAACTGTGTCTCTAGTTTTCATGGCTGAAAAATCTAACCTAATCGATGGGCGTTGTTGTTTAAATTAATGGTGTTTACATTATACCACAAATAATTCAGTGCTGTTTTACTGTTCTAGAAATGTCCATTTTTCATTGGTTCAATTAAGTTTGAGAATTGATATTTATAAAATTTTCTATGATTTTTTTTTTTTTTTTCCTAAGGTGTAAACCCTAAGAGTGTATCCTTAGCAGCAGTCAGTAAAGAAGGATTACATGGAACCTGGAACAACCAGTTGTACTCTAAACCACTAGCACATGCTGGAGGAGGAATGACTTTCAACAGAAATACTACAGGTAAAAGTGTAATTAAAAGTGGTCACATTATATCTCATCATACTTTAATTAATTAAGACCATATGGTTTAACTTCCACTGTCAGGCTTAGCTTCTAGGTTGATACTTTTTTGTCTTGTTTTTAACAACAGTCTCTTAAAATAACAACTTCTTCAAGTGTAAACTAAGTATTTTGCTTTTAGATCATAAAGGAAATATAAACCAGCCCCTGTTATGAATTTGTGTCAAGATAAATTTTGTTCATAGTCCTTGTAGACCATTATTTTACTGTGTTATTTTAAGCAAATAGTTTGACATCATTACTCCCTGGGCCATGTGCTATGAACACTATTAAACAGTAGTCTCACATATGAAAACAAGATGGGTGAGTAATGTGCTTATGTAATAAAAGTACAGCCTAATATTCTAAACATGTCTTTTAACAATCAACTAGCCTTGTCCTAAATACTTTGCCGCATGAAAAGTCCCTTTATTTTCACCAAGAAACTTGCAGTAAGGTGCTTTTATTACTGCATTTTGTAAAGAATGCTATTATCAATATTTTATAGAGTAGGACTAGTTAAAAGGTTTATCTAGGGTTTAACTGAGGAAAGCATCAGACTCAAAACTAAAATCTATCTTCTGACCACTAAGCTGTGTACTTAAAAGTACACAGTCACATCACCATGTTATGGGAGGTTACCTTATTAACAGCTTAACAACATTGTCCATCTAGCATGAGTCACTCCCAAATACTTTAATGCCAATAAATCACCTAACCTTACATGCTTGTACAGAAAGAACTTCAGGTTTGTTTACACACAGATGCTGCACCTTGCTTTAATAGAAGTTTAGTAGCCATTCTGCAATGTCAGCAAACCTGACTTTCCCTCTGAAAGTCAGGAGAGCTGTAAGTTGTTCATCTGAAATTATGTGAAAGATTTTAGGAAGTGGAAAAATTATAGCACCTATCAGAATTTTGATAGAATAGAATAGCCCTGTTTTTAGTAATCATCAAATGTACCTTTCTGTTTTCCAAAATATAGTGTCTGGATGCCTCAAGATTAATTAATGTATTCATAACATAGTCATGCAGCGAATAAGGCATATAAAGGCCAGTAACTGTTTCCAAAAGTATGCATCAATAAGCTAGACATCTACCTACTCAGTTGCACCGAAAATAGAATGAAGGTGCATGCTAATGGTAAAAATCCTGCATTTCTCTTACTGGCTTACTTTGTGTATCTGTCAAAAGTTTGATGAAAAAAAAATACTGAAACTGATTATTTACTATGTTTGAAAATATCTGGTATTATTTCCAGCAGTATTTTAATTTGCATGTGATGTTTCATGTGCTGGGAGGCAGCAATATTTAAGACACACAGGAAATCAGGATAGCTGGAGCACCAATCATGGAAATACAACACACGTAAATTATATGTGTTCTTTTTTCATACTGACAGAACCACTGTGCTGGTTACTGTTTGAATAATTATGTTTTGTTTATTCAAGTCAATCTTTTTTTTCCATCATCCATATTGCCTTAAGGTGAAATAAGATAAAAACAAATAGTTATAGTTTTTTTATGAAGAATTGTAAGGTTATGATCAGTCAACTTTGGAGATACACGTGAGTGCTTGAACTTGTGATTTATGTATTTGTGCAACTGGAATGTGATTGCATTGTTGGTAAAAACATTTTTATTTTCTTATTACGAAAGAACCCTGTTACTCTAGCAAGTTATTTAACATTTCCTGCTTAAAAAAAAAATGGAATAAGACATAGTTACAAAGATGTCAGATATTGCTTCTTTCTTGCTTTATTTTCCCTCATTTCTTTTATATCACCTAACCAGGTTCTTCATACACTTTTTCTAAAGTTCTGTGTTTCCATCTTTCTCTTCCTTTCATTTTTCCTGTCTACAGATGAGAACTTAATTATACCTATTGAAAAGCTATCATGCAAAGAAAGTTTGAATGAAAAATTAGAGGATCTGAAAGGTAACTTACAGCAATTATAGCCTGGTTCTTTGCACGTTTCCTATTTATGTTTTACATTTCCTTGTAAAAATTGCATGTATAATGCAGATTCCTGATGATCATATACTTTGTTTTCAGTTGTAATCTGTTTTGTCAAACCTTGTTCTCCTCATTGTGACTTCTGGACACTTGGCACTGACTGTGCTTTAAAAGACAGGGAATGTTTTATCACCCTGATTATAGTCCACAGCATATCATTGAACTGTTGATGGATAAGGGTGAAGAAGTGATCCTAAAGAAGCAGTATATGCATCTCTCTTGAAGGACTGCTTGTCTGTAACAGCACTTGGAACTTGCACCACTGACAGCATTCTGATTCCATTAACGCTGATTTTACAGAGCGCAGATTTTGGTGGAGTTACATTAGTGTAGGAAGGTGGAAACTCAGGTTTCTGGGGAGCCTAGTTATTGTCTAAACACACTGCTGCAAGCATTGTAAGGCTGCTGAAATGCTTCACACCTCCCCTAGGTCCTGGCCCTTCTGATGTGTACTGCCTGTGTGATGTGTTTCATTGCAGCTATTCATAGAGTTTTTACACTTGCTACCCAGCTCAAATGATTCAATGACTTCATCATTATAAATTATCATAAATTATTCATGTATTCTTCAATTCTTGATGAATTCTTCATCAATTCTTTGTTATGAAGAATCAAGTATGTGTTGTTTGAGGTAGGGCATACAGCCTGGAACACACACTTGCTGACATCTTGGCTAGGAATGTTTGTCTGTACACCTGCTGCCTAACCTCCTGGATGCCTGATGGATGAATACTTCTATAGCAAGAATCCTTTCTTTTGTATGGGAATGGTCAGAGGTAAGAATTGTGCTTTTCAATAAGATATTTTATTTATCTGTAGTCAGTCTGTTATTTTATATTGCTTTTTTTTTTCTTTAATTCACTTGTTCTTATCCAACAAAGGATCATCCCTGCAGACCTCTCTGATTCACCCACACTGTTTCTCCTGGCTGCACATTTCCATTTCCTGCAGAAGGGTTCATAAAGGACAATGGACATTAAAAGGTAAGGAGAACCAAATAATAGTTGGGCAATTTTTGACAGGATAGGCAGCTTTGCTGAGCGGTAGGTAAGAAGCAGATAGAAGTAGTCTTTCTGAGGTTATGTAAATTAAAGCCTGTCATGTTCGTATTATTAGGCCTCAGAATTTTAAAGAATGCTACTGAGCTGTGAGAGCTATGAACCACTCCCAGTGAAGTAATTAGGAACTGAGGGAGTAACATTCTCTTATGTGTGTGTGTATGTGTACAGGCAGGTGAACAAACCAGTAAAGCTGTGTTGTTTTGTTTTTTAGGCAAATTCCTGAAAAGGAAGAACAACTTAAAGACTACAAGAAAGTTCATTTTTCTTAGAATACTTTTATTAAAGTTTTATTAAAGTATTTTTCACCAAGGCTTTTGTGTCATTCTTCATTTTGCTGAAGACTGGCATCAACTGGACACAGGGAGCCCACATGGAAACCCAACTATTTGTGGAACTGATAAAAGTGACGGTTTGGAGAGGCTGATGAAACTGAGTTAGCCGAATGTTTTTGTTAGTGCTCTTGAACAGGCAGATACACAATATTACATAGCTGTCATTAGCTATTAGGATACCTTTTTGGGTTTGTAGTTGATCAGTTTTGCAGCTTATAGATCCACTGCTCTAAGCTCTGAAATTATCACAGAAGACTGGGAGTGTTTGTGTGATGAGAAGCATTTTGGAATTGCACTGAGGTCAGAGATTGATGAGACAAAAAGACCGTTAAATCAGATACTGTGTGTTTTACTGCAATTACCAATGAAACCAAGCTGAGTACTAGTATGATAAAAATGCTAATACTTGATGAAGGTCAAATTAAAACTACAGTGCATGGCCATGTGATTCACAGATTTAATACTAAGTACAGAACCACACCACTAGATAAAAGTGCTTAAGGCAGCGTTCAGTAAAGCAAGTAGCTTTAAGCAAAAGGTAAGATCCTACCTTTCTCTAAAACTCAGTGTAAATGTTCTACATGGTCTAAATTTAATGAAAGTACTAATGAAATGTTTGTCATGCTCTGTTGTCTTTATTCCCGCTGAATTGCAGATCAGATGTACTGGATCTGCAGCTTTGCAAGTCTCTTAAATGCTGTAAAAGGTCTAACTAATACACAAAGCAAAGAATTACGTACACTTTTTTTTCCAGCAGACAGGAACTAGGGAACTTTTAAAGAATACTCATACTTGAAAATCTTATGGAACTGCAAATATATTTTGAAGTGACTTTAAAAAGTAGGCAAGATTTTCTGAACGCAAGTGAAAATATTAAACCTCTGTAATGTCAACAGGAAATCCTGGCTTTGTAAGTGGTGCTGCTTACAACCCATCAGGAGTATATACCTCTTCCTTTCATAAAAAAGAAGTTGGATCAGCAGGACAACGGGTACAGCTAGCTCCTCTTGGTGCACCTGTATCAGGTAAGAAACATCCTTTTTCCACATGTATCCAAGACAAAGAGAAGTGTTCATTTCCCATGCTTCCTAAAGTTATTCCTATAAATTTAGATTTATTAGCCCTCAGTAAAGTTCTCCTCAAGTTTCGTAAATAAAATTCTTGGGCATAAATCATTCTTAACATAAGTGAATGTAGATGTCTAGAGGCAGTCCTGATAGCTAAAGAAATTATAGTCACTGTTATTTGTTAGGTAAAAGAGAAAATAAAGGTGCAATTGAATGATGCTGATCCATGCCTAGAGTGGCCTCAACAGTTTCAAAAAAGTCAAAGAACTTCATCAAGTGACTTAGTAAATTCACAAATAATGTTACAGTTATGAAATAACCAGTAAAAAAAGTTATTTTCTCTCTTACTTACTGGCCTTATCAAGTTGGCCTGTGGTTTCTGCAGTGGTCATGTAGGCAGTTTTTTTACTGTCTTCATCTCACTGTGCTGGCTATGTAAGTCTGTGGATATTGAGATGACACTTCTCTTGTACCCACGAAATATCACAAGAGTGCCTTCTGAAGTCAAACTTACAATGTTGCTACATTATACAAGGGAAAAGCCAAACAAGAACGCAAATGACCAGTTCTTAATAGTTATGATACATTATGACATAACTGTACATTACTGTACATTAAAAGACTGTTTTGTTAATTAGCTAAATACAATGTGAAATCAATTCTGAACGTAACTGTTACCTTGGATCCTCTATGGTATGGATGACATTCTGAGCACCTTCCTTCCTGGCATGTTTCCAGTTCAGAGGAGATGGGCAGAAGTGCTCAATGATGCAAGAGAAACTGGTTTCTGAATGAAGATTTAGACCCATTCTCCAAACCCAGCAGTACACTTCACTAGTTACTTCTGAGGATATAGCAAGGACCTAAACTAATCAGAATTGTTTAACTAAAGGGCCTATGGCAGACCAGTCTGATCTGATCCTGCCTAATGTTGTCTTTTTGCTGATGTGTACTTTTTAGTTACCTGTTCCCCTTAGACACTTGCAAGTAACCTCTGAAAAGGAGAGAGGGAAAGAAGAGATGGCATGCGTATATCAAATATGCTTAGATGTATGCATATTCTGAGTCGATTAGAAGCCCATCAGGGAAAGCTAGAGCTGCACTTCATTATCTTATCAACTCACAGCTGAAACACAACAGCAAGAGTTTTGATTTGTCACAGTGTGTGGATCAGTAAGTTCACAGGAGGACAAAATCTGCAACTATCTCTAGACTGCTGTGAATAGCAAGAACGAAAAGGAATTACATGTGGTGATCCAAAGGGAAATAAATTCGCTGTTAATCTGTAATTAGAAATTGAAAATGTGTAGTAAAGGTCAGAAAGGCTGGTGGATGTAGGTCAAGTAAGAGACTCTTCCATGTCCTGGAGAAAAGCAAGAATCTTCTTGCTTAACCCCCTCATATTTATCCTAAACTCTGCATACTTGCACGGGAAGAGATAAGGATGAAGCAGATGGCAGGTTTTATCTCCGATCTGTCAATATTTGAACATTAACATTTTTGGTGACCCTTTGCTTTGTGTTATCCAAACTGAAATAAGTTATGCTCTCAATTGTTTTTATTCTGTATGCCTTCATTTGTTAAGTTTTTAATGCCATAATTTAAATAATTTAATGTAGCACAGGAGATCAGTTTCTCTGAGGAAAATGCTAACACCCAAGAAAAATTACTTTTATTGCCAAGAGAGGGTAGGCTGGAATCATACTTGTTGATGAAAGATAGGGAATGCCAGCCTACAATAAAAAGGAACAGTATTGATTTTCAAAGACGTGGAGACCTGATGCTTCATTTCAGTTCCCTGAGATTCCTCCTTTTTACATATCTTGATCCTCGCCTGGCTCCTTAATGAGTTCAAGACACTGTTGAAAAATACCACAAAAAAATAGGTGGTTTTCCGTAAGAAACAGAACCATACATAGGCAGGAAAGAGAAAATCTGTAACATGGTAAATTTAAAAATAAAAATAGTAGTATCTAATAGAAGACTAAAATACAAAAGTAGAAATGGAAAGGGCAGGATATACTTTGGGAAGGAAACAATAGTAACATATAGTAAGAGTCTAGATAAGAGAGATCCCAAATGACTGACTTTAAGGGATTGGGAAAATAGCAGAACTTGTGATAAACATGAGGAAAACTATGAGCTGTCTACCTCTGCAGCAGGATAGTTACTTCAGTCACATGAAGCTTGGGGTACAGGTATCTATCTGAAATACAGAAACAGGAAATCTGAGCAGGAAGGCTGGAAATACGGTAGGGTACATCTCAGTGCCTGACAGTAGGTGGGTGCCAATATTAACTGAATATTAAGGGATTTAAAAAAAAAAATAAAATAAAAAAAAACACAAAAAAAAAACAACAAACCCAAACAAAAAAACCCAAACAAACTATAGACTTGGACAAAATCAATAGAGAAACAGGAAATGGAGATGAAGAGGACTCACCACCAGGTACACCAGCACAAATTGTCTTCAAGGTCTTTAATTTGTAAAAGAGTGAAATACCTCTTAAGTCATAACTAATTCTGAGTTCTTGTACCTTTCAGATTATTCGTGGAAAACCAAAGCTCCTCGTGCTCAGTTACCAGGTCCTACTTTCAATTCAGCAGCCAAAAACTTGAATATCTTAACTCGCCCACCAATTCAGCCAGTACATGGAAGAACGGACTGGATGGCCAAATATGGAGGAAACAGATAGAAAATGCCATCCTGTATAGATGTCAGCTGTGTTCAGTTCTGCACTGGAAACCTGAAATGCCTATTTGCTCTAACTTGTCCTAAGACTATGCAATAGTAAAGAAGAAAAAAAGACCTCGAGTTCTATTACCTGTATAATACATGTAATATTGTATAAATTAGTGACAGTAAAGTAGGATTTATTGAGGTATTGTATGACACATTGCCAAAACAACAGAGAAGTAGATTTCACATGACACCTTTCTAAAGGTGGATCTCGTCATACTCTTAAAATAACTGTTATGGTTGATCACCCAATGAAACATCCACTATTGGCATGTGTCTGAAATATACAAGCAGCTAGAAGTAGAGCTAAAGCAGAGCAGCGCCATGCTTTCAGGTATTCAGCTGATTCCTACCTGAAAGATCAGAGTGAAAACACAGATCAGGCTTTGTGAACGGCACCACACTCTCCTACAAGGATTTCAGAGCTCACCTGTACTTAAGAGTTACTTGGAGTCTGTAATGTGCAAAAATTCATAATGACAGTGAGAACTCTTGGTGGTAGGATATACACAGTCCACTGATAAATACTACACAAGGAATGTCTAAAAACTTAGCCCTTATATGGCTATAGAATGATACAGCAATACTGCAAAATAGCTAAACAAGTACTGGATGCTAGACTTACCTCGCAAAGCAGTAGTGAAGCCTGAAAATTAGATTCTACTGTTATAATTAGCTTATTATCATTTTTGGTCAAAGATCTGTGGAGACTGATACCTGTCCTGTCACGGGAGTGCCACAGTGATATTTTAAGGAGCCTGAACCACTGCAGTCTGTCAGTTATTTTAAAAGTGACTAAGTTAAAAAGGCATGAATTCTCACTGATCTCTTGTTTCTACATGTCTTTATTGGGTGATCCAACTGAACAACACAAGTTGAATAAGCTATGTGAGGGAGGATACTGAGCTGTTCTTCAAAACCACTGATTTCTGGTTTAGCTCTTAGAGGCTAACTTCGGTACCAGAAAGCACACAAAAACTTTAATAATGCAATACCTCACTGTTTATATGCTTATTCAGTACTTTGGCTTCTATGCTAAGCTTTATAATAATACCCTGCAAAGGACCTTGCAATGTACAGTAAATTGTTTTTAGGGTGTAAGGCTAGGCTACTTCTGTTAGCAACTGCATTTAGAATAGATGCTTTAGGCCTAGTAGTTACCTTAAACCTGCCATTTTAAAGTACAAAATGAGTATGTTCTTTAAAGAGGTAAAGCTGTTAATGATTACATTAAGCATTGTAAAAATTGTATTTGTATGGCTTTTATAACTGCATATAAAAATTTAAATTCCTGTTGTTGACTTAATGTGTTATAATATATGGGTTACATTAACTTCCTGGAAATCAATTTAATCTAAACCAGTTGTATTAAAAAGTCAAATATTCTGTTATTAAAATTACACCTAAGGAAAATGCCACTTTCAGTACTGGAAAAACTAGATAAAGATATCTTCTTAGTAATGCATTAGACAGTTTAATTCAATTGCCATTGGTCTAGGCATAACTATCTGTCATTTCCTTAGTACTAACAGATGCCCCTATGCTGTTTAAAGGCATTTTAAGTTATCTATAAAGTATACCTGTAACTGACTCTGGCAGTGAAGGACAGCCTTAGACTTTTAATTCACAGGCATAAATTCACTGGTTTTGTAATTAAAAAAAAAAAAAAAAAAAAAAAAA
>NDXB01001479.1:34915-53297 GCA_002631895.1 Agapornis roseicollis
AAAAAAACAAAAAAAACAACAAACATGAGAAATGAACCACTTATCTCTAGTACAAGGTGCTGTGATTCAGTTCAAAGCACAGTCTGGTCAAGCAATTGACTAATAACATGTCCATAGGTCACAGGTCCCTAGAGCAAAAAAATAAACAGCTACTATTTATGGCACTAAACATAGCTAGAAGAAACATGCTGTCCTTACCATATGGAACAGCTTTGACATAAACCATAACAGCCTTCACTTGTCTGTAATCAAAGCATAATTCTTCTCAAACAGCAAGAACAATTAGTAACAGTAGATATGCTTTATATAGTCATTTTAAGTCTGATTCATTCATACATGTTGAACTGTTAGTGCAGAAATACCATGGAATGCTGAGGACATTTAATGTATATTCTGATAAAGTTCCAAGGGGGTAAAAAATATGTAAAGCTTTTTTCTCCTCGCTGGTTTACTACTGTTTCTCCTGAACGTGGAAAGCAGTAACAAAGAGTTCTACCAGCTCTTCTGAATTCAAGCTACTCGTTTCCAAAACTCATGAAACAGCAGCAAGTCTTAAGAGTTTGGTCTAAGAGTTTAAAAGCTTATCAGTCCAATTCCCTGCTTTCTGTTGTCTTTATTACACTGAAGGACAGTTGCAGCCTGAATGTGAAGTTACCTGATAAGAGACCAGCATTATAGGGTTAGAAAACTGTTTAATTGTGGCTGTTCTCAATTTATTGCAGATGCGTTTATGTTTGCACCTTACTTCCACAGAAAAAAACTTCTTCAAAAGCAATATGAAGAGGCAAATAACCCATACAGTAGTTTAAAGAGAAGTGGCTTAAATGTTAATGTCTGGCTTATGAAGCTTTCTGAGATAGAGCAAAGACTTTCAGATATCTGCCCACCAATGCTGGGTCCACGGCCTGGAATTAGGCACTTAAAAAGAAGATTAACAAACAAAATCATCTGCTGTCCTGGACACCCTTTGTTTCTGTGCAGTGAGGAAAGAGGTGAAAGTGAGCACCCAAAGCTGAACTCTGCAGGATGATGAATGCCCTAGAAAGATGTGCAAGTAGCTTCCCCTCAAGAAATCTCAGTGCCTGTGCTCAAGCCAGCTCTTACCCAAGTTGTATGGCCTGGGACCAGGCTGCTGAGACCCATGGCTTGACCTCAGCCCTGCCTCACCACTGCCACTTGTCTGGCAAACCACTGCGTGGCTTGGAGAGCCTGGCTACCACCATAGGCCTAACTCTGTGCCTCCTGCCCCGTGATACAAGGGGGGACAAAATCACAAAATGGAACATATAAACCTTTAGAATTAGTTTTAAGTGATGTCAAGTTTGATGGCTTTGTAACAGTAGCAATGGAAAATTACTGAGGTGCATGATAGATAGAAAAAATAGTGTACAGCTAGAGAACACACTGAGGATTCTTGTACAAGATAAATTATTACAGTTGACTTAGTTTTAAGAAAAACAGTCTAGAAGAACAGGACACAGGGATAAGGACTATCTGGGAATGGCAGGTGTCCAGGATGGGCTACAGTTAAACTAACTGATAAGTAGGAGGATTATTATGTCTCTGGTGCTAACGAACCAATTAGACCAGTATGAGCATCTACTGCACGTGCTTCGAAGGCTGCCAGGAGCGATGAAGACTGTTGGAGGAAGTAAACAACCCTCAGAGTCCATTACCACAATTTTGGATGCATGCGGGGAGCTTTCTGGAAAATGATGTAATCCATACATAGCCTCATGAATCATGAATCCTATATAAGGATGGCTTGTGTGGCAATACGAGGACACACGTTAATGAGGAGCTACCCCCCGTGTCTCCCAACTCCGCAATGAAGAATACCTGCTTGTCAGCTTGAAAACTTTGTTGGCAAGTTTGTTCCTGGAGTTTTCTCCGAATCACCCGGTAGCAGCAGATCACTGCCCAGCCTGTTCTGCTGCGTCAGGGAAAGAAAGAAGGAAACCCACAAGATGTTATGCTCCTGCTAAGGTACTGGCCTGATACCTAGAAAACTGAGCACCTCCAGAGGCTCACCAAGATAATGCATCAATCCCACTGCTTCCATTTCGCCCAGTACCAGCACCAACAAAGAATGACTGAAGAAAGCAAAGCTCAGAACTTGTGCAGAAAGGGACACAAGTTAAATGAAACCAGAAAAGGGATATGTTACCATCCACGGGCAGCGTCCAGGATTATTTCTGTGTGGTAGGTTTATATTTAGAATGATTTCAGGCATCAGGGGAATCGACTGAAGGCAAAGACTGATCAACTTCAGTCTTTATGTAAACTTTCATAAAGCAGTTTTCAAATCTAAACTATCCCAGAAAGAAAACAAAATAGGAAACAAAACAACTTTAACAGAACACTTGTCTTGAGTATTTTGTATGTCTGCATGCTTATACATATGTCTGCACGCTTTTGTCCTCTACATCTGCCCCCCAGTTCATGGGATTTTCATATTTACAAGTCACTAAATTCAGGGAATGGAATAGAGATTATTCATATAATTCACGTTTGCAAATCCAGACACCTCCAGAAAAAGTACTGAAGTGCACCAATGCAGATAAACAAATAATTGTGTAGAATGCAAAGGCCTGTAATAATAATTTGTTGGTTTATTTAGAATAACATTCTAATACTCATTAAATGCAAGAGCTGTACTAGCAGTTCAGCGTTATCTAATAAAGCATATTTTCTGGTTTATGAATAGTAATTGTAAAAATGAAACAAATTACATTTAGCCTGATACTTTTGTTTACAAGTAATTGCAAGAAACAGTTTTGTATTCATTGCATTGACAGCTTGCTCCATGATTGTGTTTTGTGGGACCTGGTTCTAACACACAGTGCTGGAAGAACAAAGTCCCTGGCTGACAAACATGACTGGATGAACTGGCACAGAAAGGGAGAAGTAACGCAATAAGTATTTTTGTTATGTTAGCTACCAATGATAAACTGGCACCTCCACACCCACTGGTTTAGGGCTACAGATGACTTTAGAATGGTAAGTTCAGATAAGTACATTTAAGCTTCAGTCCTGCAACTGTCTTCATGCAATTCCCGAGAGATCTTTGCTTACAGCAGGACCAGAGGCTAAACTAATGCTATAATCATATTTTCTTCCTTCAAAGTGCAGAAAATGTTAAGACAAATACTAGTTTGGAAAACAACAAGGGTTCTGAATGCTTGCCCTTTAAAAACACAACCCACGTGTTAGGATATAGAAAGTACAGTGTACAGGTAGCAGTGCCTTTCCCACTTTCGTGTAGCACATTTAGGCAGTTGCATTTTCAGGCTTCTCAATCACATATCTTCAAGTGACTTGATGCAGACTTATGGCTTAAGAGGCTTTTCCATGAGCTGCATTCCAAGCCGTCCAACCATCAGTAAACTGTTGAATAGAATAGTTAAGTAAATAGAAAAAGTAAAGGTCATGGAGGCAAAAATCCCATTAAAAAAAAAAAACAACCAGGAAGAAAACATTGACATGATTTCATTTAACAGAACTCCAACAGAAGATTTCATCACACAGAATTTTTAAAACAATATAATCCACAAATGAGTCAAATAAAATGCTTATTCAAAGATACAGGCAAGAACAAAAGAGAGGTGACTACCTGGCACCAGCAACTATCCCAGGCATTGGTTTTCTGGAGTTGTAAAATCTCATTCCCATAACAGCAGACAAGGTCCCAGATGCCACTGTTGAAAAGAAGCCCAGTCAGAACAGAAATACCAGTGCAGTGCTGCAACACTTGGACATTCAGCAGCAGCAGCCCAACAGGCTTAAGTCCACAGACAGGAATGCCTCCCTCTCTCCCTCCTCTCCCTAGGGAAGCATATGCAAACATTTTACTTATTTGTGTTGAACAGCAGAGCTGTTGCAAGCTTCTCAGCAGCATCAGTAAGCTCCACTGCTCACCAGAAGCCTGCACACCTCATCAGGGCTGAAGCTACTGCCTATCCTTCGATCCTCTGGGCAGATCACTAACTCTTCCCCACTTTCTCCTTATTTGCAGAACGGTTATTTCCTTGAATACAGAGAGGCTCAGAACTGCCAGAAAACTGGGATGGTGGCTAAGTTCATTATGTGGGAGGCAAACGTTACTACAGTCCCCGTTTCTCTGTGGCATTCTGGTCTGGAACATTGCACTAAATACTACAACTAGAAATTAGCAAACAAAAAGCCATCCAGGGATCAAACTGAAAGAGCAAGTAACATTTTAAACATTACTCCAAATGATTTAATCTCCAAATCTGGGGGAAAAAAATAAACCCACCATCAATATTCACATCAAGTTACAGGGCCCTTGCTTCTTTGAGGACGAAAGGCAGGTAGAGGTGTCATATACCCTTTCCAAAGCTTCGGGTTTGTTTGCATCAGACAGGGCAAAAGACATTCTAAAGACATCCTGGCAAGGTTCTTTTTCTGTATTTCTACCTAAAGTTCAGTGGAAACCACAGCTGCAGTGGAATGAATGAATAAAGAGTTGTGTTAGAATGAGACATAACACTGCTTTCAAGAGGTCTGCTTGACAGCACTACATGCACTGCATCAGGATACACAGAAGCTGCTCATCTTTCTGTTGTGACACTGCTGACACCTGTGCTGGAGATGCACAGCCATTCCCACAGCATGCCAAAGTGGGAGAAACAGTTCATAAATGGCAACTCTGACTCACATTAAGCTGTGTTTTTACATTTCACTCCTTACTGACAAGACAGTTTGAGCTCTGCAGTATCTACCAGGGGTTGTTTCATAAGGCCTCTTAGCACATTACATGATGAAGTGCTATAGTCTTAAATCACTGTGATGCTACAGTATCATAACCCTAGTAATAATATGACATGGTTCCAGAACTAGAAGGAACTTCAAGAGGTCACCTAAGCTAACCTGGTACCCAAAGGGAAGACCAATCCCTGACAGATACTGGTTTAACCAGGTATTAAAGTCCTGCGGTGATGGAAGACCCCGAGGTCCACCTGACTTCTTCCAGTACTTCATAATACTTTCCACTGTCATTTTATCCTTCACCTGAAGGGTTAACTGCAAGCCAACACACCACTTCTAGCAGAATAGATCCTTGTCTCCTTTCTTTTACATACTCCAGACTGTTTCTTCCACAGCATATGATGCCTTAAACATGCTCTGCTCTTCTGAGATACTTCTGCAAACCAACCACATGAAGCCACACTCCACTTGTCACCGTGCTGTCACTACTGAAAAAACACTGATTCCATGACCACAGGCTAAAAATACTGTTTCACAACCATTTTCCACATGTTTCCTGTGCCTACATTAGTTTAAACAGTGCCTGATCTGGCAGAGGAGACAGGTTATTTCTCACCAACTCTGGCTTCAAGGACAACCTAGGTTTTAGAACCTGGTACCACACTCCTATACAAATATCTTCTGGCTATGGGCAGGAGGCCCTGCCACCACTTACAACATTTGTACAAATAACAGGATCAGCTGAAAAGGATCAGCATGGATCAGCTGAAACGTGGTAGAAAGCAGACTACTATCCCCATTGCTACCAACCGTGCTTAGCACTCAAGTGCCGAGCACACTTACCAAGGGAAAGCCACACATTCTTTGGATCTTTGGACTGCTGGTAAGCTCCTAGCCCTGCTAAGCCACCGAAGAGAAGACCAGCAGCTAGAGAAGGGACGCTGCCTTGAATAAAATGAAAGATAAAGCAATTAGTAAAAGAACATACATACAGCTGGTCTTGGCAGGCCTCGGCCGAGCACCGTGTCTATGCAACAAGCACTCACCCCGGCTTAACAGGGTCACCCCCGGCTCTCGGCCGGCACACAGTGCAGGAGCCTCCTGCGGGGCCCTCGGTGCAGGGCCGACACCTCGATTGCTCCCCAGATGGCACGCAAGGCCCTGAGGTCCGCCCAGCAATGACACAGCCCTTCCTCCCGCCAGCACCGCTCAAACACCCGCCGGTCCGGGGCGGCCGGAGTGGAGGCTGGCAGCGGGCAGGACCCGGACACCCCCGCCCCCCGGCACCGGCACCTACCTGCCTTGGCGTATCCGACGACGCCGCCCGCCGCCACCAGCGCCGCGTAGCCGAAGCCCAGCCAGTCGTACTCCATCTGCGGGCAGCGGGCAGCGCCTGGCCTCCCCCGCCGCCCCGCGCTCCGACCTTGGGCCGCCCTCCCCGCGGCCCCGGCACCGCCTCCCCCGGAGATCCCGCCCGCCGGCCGTGACGGGCACGCGGGGAGAGGCCCGGACTGGGCTGAAGCCGGTAGCGGTGGTGGGTGCGGGGCCTGCGGAGAGTCCCAGTGTTGCGGTTCCCCGGGAGCAAAACTCTGCCGTTACCGGTTACCGACACGGGCAGAGCCTGCAGTGGAGCAAAATAAATCCATCTCCACCTCTTCTGCCGGGGTTCAATGTCGCGCCGGGCTCCCGGCGGGTGGGAATAGGGGGGGCAATCAGTCCATAAAGCCTCTTCTCCGCTACTCCTTCCTCCTCACACTCTTCCGCTGCGCCAGCATGAGGCCTTCCCATGGGCTGCAGTTCTTCACGAGTTGCTCCAGCGTGGGTGCCCTGCGGGGTCACCAGTCCTGCCGCAAACATGCACCTCGAGGGCTTCTCTCTCCATGGTCCTGCCAGGAGCCTGCTCCAGCGCCGGCTTCTCTTAGGGTCACAGCCACCTTCAGCCAGCCCCCTGTTCCGGCGTGGGGTCCTCCATGGGCTGCAGGTGGATCTTTTCCACCGTGGACCTCCATGGGCTGCAGGGGCACAGCCTGCCTTACCATGGGCTTGAGGGAAATCTCTGCTCTGGTGCCTGGTCTCCTCCTTCACTGACCTTGGTGTTTGCAGAGCTGTTTCTCTCACATATTCTCACTGCTTTAGCTAGCTACAGTTGCTCTTGTGAAGTTTTTACTCCCTTCTTAAATATGTTATCGCAGAGGCGCTGTTGGCTCAGCCAACAGTGGGTCTGTCTTGGAGCTAGGTGGAGGTGGCTCTGCCCAACATGAGGGCAGCTCCTTGTATCATGTCACATCTCAGCTACAGCCCTCCCATCACCACAACCTTGCCATGTAAGCCCAATACAGATGTCAAAAGAAGGCATCTGGCTTCCCCAGAAACTCTGCTGAGGACATAGTGCACATGCTGGGTGACAGTGTTGATGTGCTACATGGCACAATCCCCAGCACCATGTGGAGCAGCTGCCCCAGCACTGCATGGGCTACAGTCCCAGCTTCTGAGAAAGGGTGCAGCTCTCCCTGGCTGGGGCTAGCACTGCAGAGGTGTTTGGGACTGATCATTGCAGAGCAGCTTTGCAGGAAAGGCCTTGGGCATCCCAGGGTGTCACAAGAAGTTGCCCATGAGGCAGCAACATGTCCTTGTAGCAAAGAAGGTAGATGGCACCCTGGCTTGCAATAAGCAGGTTGAGGGAGGTGATCCCTCCGATCTTCTCAGTGGTGAGACACAGCTGGAGTGCTGGGTCCAGTTCTAGGCTCACGAGAGCAAGACAGACAGGGACATATTGAAGCAGGTCCAGCAAAGGGCTATGAAGATGATTAGGGTTTAGAGCATCTTTTATACACGAAGTGGCTGAGAGAGCTGGGACTGTTTAGCCTGGAGGCTGAGGGGCAGGCATCTTATCAATGTGTAGAAGTATCTGATGGAGCACAGTAAAGCAGATGGAGCCAGAATCTTCTCAGTGGTACCCAGTGACAGGACGAAGGGCAATGGGCACAAGCTGAAAAACAGGAAATTTCATTTAAACGTAAGTAGAATACTTTGTGTTGTGAAGATGACAAACCACTGGAAGAAGCACTCAGGCAGGCTGTGACATCTCTGTCCATAGAGATATTCAGCACCGAACTGAACACAGCCCTGAGCAAGCTGACTGTGCTTTGAAAAAGGGCAGTTGGACTTGGTGGTCTCCAGAGGTCCCTTCCAACCTTAGCTGGTGGACACAAGTGTGTGCTGGTGACACTCAGCTGTGTGTGACACAAGCTGTGTGAAATCTGTGCACATTTCCCAGCTGATCTCTGACTCCTTCCTTCCCGGCTGTGCTTTAAGAACTGGGCACTGAGGTTTGTGCTTGTGACAAGATCTCGTATGTGTTTTCCAGGAGGCCCACCTGACACATGAAGCAAATTGCCTTCTGGCCCCTAGCAGAGCTTGTTCATTAATGTGTACCCAAAGGTTTATCAAACGCGGTGAGTTTCAAGGCCTGCCCACAGAACAACACAAATGACTTGTCGATCAAAGGCAATGCACTGTCTTCCACTCTTGCCTCCATAAAAGACTCTAAAGAAGTGTTCAGGCTAGAACTTTGTTCTGTTGTAAATGAACACTTAACAGACTAGGACAAATATATTCTGCCCAAAAGAGAGTTATTATGGTTGTCAGCTTTCACTAAACAAACGAAACAAAACCAGAAAGGGCCACCTACTGTAGTTTTATGAGCTCTATGGCAAACCAGAGTTTGCCCCAGGTTATCTGGAAAAGAAGGATTACAATGAACAAATGACATGGAAACAGTGTCTTTATTCCATTTAACTTACCAGCTTTTCACATTCTCAGTTCATTCTCTCATGTGCTGTGTTTTCCTTTTCCCATCTTTGTTTTCCTTCCACCTCCACCCTACCTTTGTCCTCAGGCTTTTTCTTTCTTTTCTGTTGTCCTCCTCTTCTCTGTGTTCTTGGGTCTCCCTTGCTCTGAGCTCCTATTTCCTCGGAAGACCTCCTTGACTGCCCTTAATAGTGGGTGTATGAAAAAACACTGACACTACAGACCACCACATTTGATGAAGCTTCCTGCCTTTTGTGGAGGTGATACACATTTTTGTGCCATTACACAGAATGCAAATATTTGGTTTAGGCAAGTAGGGTTTGCAGTGGGGCCTGAAGCATCTAGCCAGTATAGTGCTAATGGCTGTCTGCCTCACTTGCTGATCAAAACCAGGAAGCCTCCTTTGTTTAAACAGGGCCTTTGCTTTGGGTTTGGCATATTTGATCAGATTAGATAGTAAGGTTTACCAGTTACCTACTTAATTCCATTGTTTCACCTGGATTGCCTGTTTCTTTTGCCGATTTCCAGCCTCCTTGGGTGTTCTTCCCAGAAATGACATTCACACACCAGCCAGTTGTTTTATCATTCCTGCTTCCTGGGAGTGAGCCTTTCTGCTCACATAGCAAACCACTACCATAGCAAAATTTCTGCTGGTAGTCACGAGCCATGAGCTGGGAAGATTTGCTAGGCAAAGACCTTTCTTGAATGGCTCCCTCTTAGCAGAGTTCTGACTCTTCCCTGGCTTCTCTGGCATGGGGAGAGGAAGGAAATGGCAAACAAAACCGTAGCTGTGGTGTGGAGCTGTGAATCTGGAGCAATGAAAATCCATCTTCGTACAGATCTATTAAAAATGGATTTATTTGCATAGGACCAGCAAAAATGCCTCTCTGCTGTGAAGTAATGCAAATAACTCTTTTTTTAAGCCTTATGTCAGGGCATTTTGTTCATTAGATATTTGCATGTTGGCAGGCCGGTTCCTGGTGGAAGCTGAGGATGTTACTGTATTCCTGTGCTCTTATTGCATAAGAGTGTCTTGACCTCTGAATCAGTGTGTGCCAATAGGCAGATCTTGACACCATCTCCCATGTTTGCAGCACCCACAGCTTCTACTTCATTGCTTGTTTGGTGTTAACTGAGGTCACTGCTGACTTCACAGCTCACAGAAGTTAGATCCACCAATGTCTTTGGCCCTTCAAGTGGCTCGGAAACCAGTGAAAAAAGTCCTACTGGCTACTTGAGCTTTATCCCTCTTGTGGCCGTGCACTTATTCCTGTGCATCAAAGCTTCCATCTTGTAGTTGTGAGTGCCAAATGGTGGTTTTGCAGTAGCTGTGGTGCTCACAAATTATGTGAGACACAGTTTGCAGAACAGCACTGTGTACTTTAACAGAAGAGTGGGATATTGCAAGAGAGCAAAACCAAACCAGATAAGAAGCCCATTAAGGCATGTTTGGCTTTTGCTCCCTTCAGCAATTTCAGTGTCACCTTTCCTTTTATACCATTTCTGTTACTCACTTGGAGTGAGGGTGGTCCACTATTGGACCCATGGTTACCTGGCTACTATATGGCCTCTAAGGTGTTGCATAATAGCAGAGGTAAAACTGAAAACATAAATACATTCACATTACTTCCATTGCTTAAGTGAAGGTAAAAGGATACCTGCTGCCAAACATCAAGCCACAGGCTAGGCCTAGAACTTGCCTTCTCTTCTCTTCAAAATGTCCAGGAAATTTATTTCAGGCATATAAACCAGAGCCCTAGAGCAGCATTTGCGCTGTTGTTAATGCACATGAATGCAAGGAGGCACAGAGCTGTATCTTGGTTTTCTTGAACCTGCTCTCACAACTGAGACCCAGAGACTCTTGCACAGTTGCTGCAATCTGACACACAGTGATGGACATTTTTGGCTGCCACACACTCCTCCAGTGTTGCTGGCACACACAGATTACACATTTTCCTAGGGGTGGGGGATCTTTGGAAGTGTTTGTGTGTGTTCAGCTGAAAGGGAAACAGGGTGAAACCTGACAGTTACTCACAACAGGGAACAGCAGACCTGTGGCCACCAATACTGTATAAGACTGAAACTGCGGCTCCTGCTGATGTCAGCTGGCTCTGGGGACTGCATGGCCACAAGGTCTCCAGTGGAAAGTCTGACTTGCTTGGAAATCCCGTTAGAGAGACCACGTCATTTGTGTGCCCTATCCCGGTCAGTGAGAGACTGAACAGAGCTGAAAACTTCACTTCTCTGTTCCTACCGATTTGGAAGGTAGGAACTTGCTACAGATAGCACTGGGGAAGAGTTTACTGTTTTAGTGCCTTGCCATAATTGTAGAAAACAAGGTGGTGCAGATAGGGGTTACTCAGAGCAAAAGCTCCCTCCATGGAGGTGCACCACAGTTGCTGAAAGGAATCACTGTTGTTACCATTGTGCACAGGAGTCTAACCCTCCTTAATGTTCTCTCTACCAGCCACCTCCTCCAGTTTTTCATCTTTCCCTATCTTTTATTGCTGTGCCAAAGTACTGATAGTTCTCATTGGTATAGATGCATGTCTGAAGCTCAGCTGTCAGAAATTGTTATTGTCTCTCTTCTATAGTGATTAACTGTAATAGTCTATATTTTTTTAAAAAAGTAGGCTAATGAGGCAGGTATTGCACCCAAAAATCAGTCACACCATGAAAACATATTCATATACTTACATAAAATCATAATCTAGAGTAGCATTCATGAAAAAACAAAGCTCCTAAATCACAGCTGGACAGGAATCTGTGATGTTTTCCTGGGTTTTTATTTAAACAGGTAATATAACCCAGAATTAAAATATCTCTATTTGGTCAGGCTCAGAGTACAACACCCTTTTATATCCAGAGTTTCAAATTGCCAAGCTTATTGTTTCTGTTGTTGGGTGATATTTTCTCATTTGCCTGTGGAGTCTGAACAATGAAATATCATCTTGTTTGCACTCCCTGCAATTTTAAATATTCTCATAAGATAGTGAGAGTGCCTTTATCTTATTTGGGATGTTCAATTTGGGGGAAATTCATCTTGTTAGAGCAAATGGGAGCTACTTCCAGACCTCTCTTGAGTTGGACACTGTAAAACTCACTCTTTAGAAGAATTACTCCCTCTGAAACACTTCTCTCTTCAGCTGCCACTGTAGCAGCAAGTTCCCTTCTCCCCAAAAACTGAAAAGGATTTTCACTAAAGTTCTACTCCTGTGGCAAATTCTTCATGCTTTTCTGCAGAGATCTGCATTATTAGGTGTTGGCAGCTATAGTTGCAGAAGAAGCTGACTGATGCAGATCCTGCTTGCTGAGAACCTTCCCTGCAGGTTACCAGCCATGCTTCAGGACATCTAAATATGATGTGTTGCCATTTCTGAACTGCTGCAGTTTGCAGTCCAGTTTAATAAAAGACCCTGGAATCAGCAATGGTATACAATATGCATAGCAAGTAGGTACTTTGTGAGCCACAATCGCTTGTTCAGAAGAAAGACAGGAGGGCAGCACACTCTCTTCTTACGTTCAGGCATCCCAGTTTATCCTGCCTTCATGCTGCTGGCTTTGCCACTCAACAGTAATGCTAACATGCCATGTAAATACAGCCATCAGTTGCAGGAAGAAACATTCGTAGTTTTACTTCTTTGCTTAGTTTTTTAGGACACCATAACCAATACCAATAACTTTTAGCTTCTGTTTGTCATGCTAAAACATTCCCAAGCACTAATTATTTTTTTCATTTGTGGCATGGCTGGTCTGCTGAGATTTTGTGTGCTTTAAAGGGTTATGGAGACTTCGAAGGGAAAATCTACTCAGATATTTGATGGCCTCCCTCTAGCGGCTGTTACTGGGGAATAAAAGTAGGGCTGTGAGGAAGTGAACCCCAAGGTTAAGTGTGTACATTAACCATTGTATGAAGATGAAAGGAAGTCAGCTTGAAAAGAAGGCTTACACCGTGTCCAAATATGACACAGAATTACTGACTTATTGCCAAAGTTCAGTTACTGCTTTTTCAGTCCTGAAAATATCTATCTTGCAACTTCCTTTCCCGTCTTCCATCTCTCCCTCTGTGTCCTTACACAGGACGATTTAAGGACACTGGTGAGCCAAAATTTGCATGTAGAGAGGTCTTTACTTTTCCCCAGTTCTGTTAGTTGGTCAAGTAAGACAAATGTGCAAGCCCCCATGTTTCAAACAGAGAGAAGGGCTCCTGTGTCTGAAAGCCCATCTGATTTCTCTAACCACACCCACTGATGTAGTAAAAGGTGCTGTTTTCTCTTAAAAACCTCATCCCCACAAATATTTAAAGAACAGGTAAGATCTGGGAAGGGCAGCATCTTTATTTCATTTCCAGTACTTTCCTGACAGTTTTCTCCAATAAATATCAGTGTCTTTGACAAAATGGTATCTATATCTATAGCCAGCAGTTGTGCCCCTGCTTTTAAGACCTTGTTGTCTGTGACTCATTACCTTTTTGCATACAAAATGTGCACACTTGTCTTTTAGATGGGAAAAATGCTGGGGATGCATGGCTCTGTTTATATTTTTATAGAAAAAGATAGCAATGACAGTGTAGCAAGACAAAAGTTTGGGCTGGAAAACAGCCCATTAAAAATGGCAAAAGGTCAAACTGCCTCTGGCTGCAAGAGGACCTTTGCCCTGGTGTCTCTTTTTGTATCTCTTCCACTTCAGCTTCTGGACATTAAGTGGAAGGTGAGCTTCACAGACAGTGTGAGATAAGCTGACCTGAGCTACATCTGCAGAATATACTAAAGAAACCTGTCTCTTGAGTTTATGCTTCTGGCACAGCAAAAATAAAGACTGTTGCAGCTATTCTCTTGACCACCTTTATTGATGTTGTAGCTTGGGGTCTTGCTAGCTAAAAATACCAACTGGATTCCACCTGAACCTCACTCTGCGACAAGGTTCTCTGCCGATGTCTCAGCTCCAGGCACTCCACAGTGAGGGGATACGTTTTAAGCTCAAACTTATTTGCGAACATACAGGTGGAGTTATAAAGCCACTTGAGGTCACCTGTTCCATATACACAAATGCCTCTGACATAATGGCCTGATAAAAGAAAAAGGAAAAAAGCAATATCAGAATTAAAATCCAAATAATTTTGAAGAGTTTTATCTGCAAAGCCACTATAAATGATCTCCTATGCAACAAATATGCTGAAAGGTCTATTGGATGTGCAATGGGAGTAAGCGTGAACAGTGGGATGAAATGAAGAAAGTTACTTCAGAATAAATAATGAGCAAAATAAGGAGACAGATCAGAAAAGAGTCATTACTAATTCAGACTCTTTTTCAGAGAAGACTAGGACACAACAAAGGGGAATTTCCTTCTGGCAGTGAAGAGAAACTGATAATTTTACTCACACTAGATTTTCCACTAGGTGATTCTGAGTGATACTGAGTATAATTGCACTGATTTCACCCATATGAAACTGCTATAACTGAATCTAACTGAAGTTCTAAAAATCTTTCTCCTCAATAACTGTGTTATGGATTAAGAATTCTTGAAATAAAATTTGCATTGTTAGCAAATTTTAGTATTGTTAGCATTTTGGTATTCCCTTTCTTGTTTCACTTGGATATGTCAAAAGTAATAGTAGCAGTGTGCAATGTACAAACCAGTGACTGAAAATTTAATTGTGCTATACCACAGATTATCTATTGTCAATGTCATGTCATAAAGTAACATGACACAGGAAAACTCGAAACTCAACCATAATCATCAGCCAGCAGCTCCTTAGGTTCCTTGTCAGCTGTGGCTCTAGCAAGCATCAGTACTCAGCTAAAAGCTGTGATTTGCCCAGGTTCACATGGGATATCTGCTCTGCACACTGCTGCTGGATCTAGCGCATCTGGGTCCCAGTGTGGGACATACATACGGACTAATCCCACCCACCTATGAAAAAATTCCCCCAAGGTCTTCAAGAAAACAGTCATCTAACTCGTGAGTCTTAAGCTGACATTTTGTATAAAATTCCTGATGAAGAAAATGTTCCAGCATTCTCACTGTTTACATAGCTGCTATCATTCACATATGGGCTATGAAGGAGGTAAATTCTTTTTAATGTCTTCTCTCCAATGAAGTACTGTCTAAAGACACTGTCTCACATTATGGTTAGAGGCTGTAGGAGTACAAGAACAAAAGTTGAGTGATTTTCCCTATATGAACAAGAAGAAGTGATGGAGAAATATGTGCACATTACCATGACAACCTCCATGTGCCTCTTCCATATCAATCCACTTCACCGCTTTCAAGTCACCTTCCCATGATGCGTTGGGCATGGAGCCTGGGACACCTGCAATTAAGTAACATAATATCAAGTTAATATCCTTTAACATGTGTGTTCAGGCTTATGTCCACTCTCTATGACCCTTCTGCACAGAACTAGGATGAAATACTTAAAAATATACATCAGCACATGCCTGGCTGCTAATCTTTTTGTCAAGCTTCTTCACAGAAAGCAGCTTTTGTGATATAAATGTCAGCCCAAGAGACCTAAACACTTCACTTCAGAAATAAGATTCCACTTTTGTAACAGCTTCAGTAGGATACTGCCTCTGTATACAATCACTCATGTTAACCTTCCACCTTCCCAATCAGCAGTGCCCTCCCAGTGCTATTTGAACTGTAGGCTACCGACATGTAGTAGCTTCACATGAACATAGGCTCTGTGTAGCACTGCCCAGCAACAAGAAAAGCATCCCTGATTTATCAATACTGTTTCTAGCACAAATCCAAAACATAGACCTATCCTAGCTACTATGAAGAAATTTAACTCTTCCAGCCAAAACCAGCATACTCTATATACTGAAAAGACAATCATTTTCATCACAAAGAGATGGGAACAAAACCTTGTAGAGCTTGTACGAAATGCATAATAGTACTGCTTTGGAGTTGTTGGACCTGTGCAAAGACAGGGATCCGAAGACCTTCAAATACGATTTTAGCCAAAATAGTTCTGACCTCTCTCTTTAAGGCTAATTATCCCATCTTCCTGATTTTATAACTTCATTTAAAGCATGGATTAATATAGGCTATTTATTTTGCTGGTTAACCACAATCCTAAATGGGGTGATTTGCTAGCAGTTCTGTAAAGCACATTTTCAGCTGGTGACTGCAATACATGCAAGAAACCCTCAGCGCTGAAATGGTAGCTGAGAATGTGTCATCATCCTAACCCTGGAGTCTTCTAAAAAATAAAGGTAAAAGCAAAGCAAGGGTTTGTAGATATTTTGTGCTATTTCTATTCCTTTCCTAGATGGCAACAAGTACAGTACCTCCACAGCTACCATAACGCAACAAGTATTTTGCTTGAAGAGAAGCACAGTGAAGGACAAATGTGAAGACACTGTATAATGTCAGGAGAGATAGGGATGTTTTTGAGAAATTGGATAGGAGAAAGGTTGAGCATCAGAAGTTTCTTCTGTTTGCTTGCTGTGCTCTGTGTTTTTAAGAGCAGCTTGTTCTTGCTAAATAAGGATGGCTGTTTGCAATTACCAAGTCACAACTTCTATAACAGATGCAAAAAGACCACGTGAGCTAACAGCAGAACCACCATAGCACTTTGCCATAAACAGAGATATGTGGCAGCTGTAACCAGAACTTACTACTTTATTTCTCCCTCTCTGTATATCGGGCTGTTATCAAATAAAATAACATGCCAAAAAGTGTGGGTTTGTCCCGGGGAAAATTCAGAAAATGTTATTTTTCTGTAAAAAGCATTAAGCTAAGCATAACACTTCATAAAAGACAAAAAGAGGAAGTGATGGTAGGGGAGAGACACTTTAAATGGCCTGGGATGTGCATTACCATCCTCAATTAAAAACCTGTTCGTAACAGATGGCAGTAAATGTGGTGTGCAGAAAGGCTTGGAAAATGCTGACACAGTGGAGAAGCAGCAAGATGACTGACAAAACAGGAATGACCCCAGGACATCCACAGAAACACTGGAAGGCACTGCCTTCCAGGAATACAAAATTACTGACTTCGCATTATTCACCATCTCCCGAATTGAGCAATCTAGGCATTTTTGTAAGTTAATTCAAGAGTGGGCAAAAGTACAGCTCAGCACTGGAGGAAAAAAATGGATTTACCATATTTTCTTTTAGATATTTGTTTGAGCAACTGACTTCAGAGTCAAAAGCTGTTCTGGGGTCCTGTTTGTGTAAATAGTTTGTCTGAGAAGTGGTGGTGATGTGAAGGTTAATATAAACTTTAGCATGAGTTGCTCACACTCCTTTTATTCAGCTCTCATTTCCCACTCTGTCTCAGTTAGTAGTATTTTGTTGTTGTCCCTGAAAATGAGGGGAAAAAAGCCTCTTCATGGGCAGCCATACTGAGCACTGTCCTAGAAATGAGTTTGCCACCACCAAGTCTGAGAAATAGCCACCAGCAGAACTGCACTGCTTGGGTATGAAGACAGCCACGAGTCACTGGAAAGACAGGCCGGCTCCTCCAGAGCCTTTAGTTTCATGTCTTCCCTTGTTAGCGGAAGCTTGGAAGCAGAGAAAACACTGGAGCTCTTCATAGAACAAAAGCAACACAACCTGTTTTTCCTCTAAGTTCTTCCTGGGGTTTTTTGCCATTGCAATTCAAGTGAGAGCTGATGTGCATGTGTTGGCCCCAAGAGGCAGCCCACTCCCTTTCCTCCTTGCACTGCTACCACATATTATGAAGACAAACATAAGCAGCTCACACAAAATGAGCCACTGCATTGGAATTTCTGTAACACACACTGAACATAAACTGACATTGGGCTGGGAATCTTGCAGCATAAAAGGCTGCCTGATTTGCCTTGATATTCCAAGTCCCGTACCTGTGATTACAGGATCAAATTAACATGTCATTTAAACCTAGCTGCCAACAGGCTAGTGTCCACCAGTTCCCCCCTATGTTTCCTCATTGGCATCTCTCTCTCTCTAGCAAAGGGGACAACTTCTTTACACTTCTGTGCCACCAAGTGACTCAAGCTTTTATCCTGCACTTTGTAAGCTGGTGCACAGGAGTTTGTACTTTAGATATCTGCCTGAAACCCTTGGGAGTATTATTCTGCAAGACCTGATTGAAATCAACCATAACTTTTGCTGGCCTTTGGGGCCATGTGTTTATGTTTGGGAAATATGCAGGGCCATATATAGTGGGCCATGTATAGGTGGGCAAGCACATACCCTCAGCTCTGTAAGTGAAGTTGTGCAGCCCACCAGTGTATGCAGGAACCTGGAAATTCACAACCCCCTTCTGACTTTTGGAAAAGCAAGGTGGTATAAGGAAGTGCAGGTGGGACTAGTGAGAGAGTATGGCCAAAGAACACGTAAGCCAAGGGGATGCCACGCTGCACCCCTGAGCCTTCATGGGGCACAGCAGCTGCTGCTAAGCAGGAAGGCATGAAGGCATGCAGCAGCATCCTCGAATCTGTAACTCTGCAATGCCCACCACTCCTAGGATGCCCCTTACCCAGTCATCTTCCAGGAGACAGCTCAGCCAAGTGGATGAATGTCCAGGACATCAAACTCAAGGACGCACAGTGTGCCCTCCCCACATGCCACTAGGGCTGCAAACAGGGGGTCTCACCTGCTGGGCAGTTTTTCCATGTGAAATAATAGGACTGGTGAAAAATCTGCTGGTGGGCACCATCAAGAGCCACCAAGAGCTGGAAACACCTCCTTGGTGGCCACCACAGAAGGGTTGGCACTATGTAGTGGCCAAGTGGCAGCCAGTTCTGGGTGGTAGGTGCCAGGTTGAGGCACTCCCCAAACCTGATGTTCTCACCTGGGATCCTGTTGAGCGTCACCCAGAAGTGCTCATCAGGGCTGTAGGTGTCCTCAGA
>NDXB01001482.1:0-2500 GCA_002631895.1 Agapornis roseicollis
AAGAAAGAAAGAAAGAAAGAAAGAAAGAAAGAAAGAAAGAAAGAAAGAAAGAAAGAAAGAAATGCTCTGAACCAAAAGCCATGGTTTGGAGGAGGTGGCTGGTGGGGTGGGCAGCCAGCCGCTTGCCCTTCTGCTGGAGTAGGGGACACAGAGAGGAGCTCCCTCGGGCACCCTTGGGAGGGTGAAGTGTCAGGAGTCCAATGAGCTCCATCAGCCAGTGATTCATTATGCAAGAGACACCGACACTGTGCATGGCAGCGACTTCACATTTAGGGGATTGTGGCATGACTTGCTATGAATATGTATTTTCAGAATGAATGTATACACTAAAATCCCTTCAGTTTTTAGTCAATGGAGCCCTCACAATCAATCAGGTAGATGATACCATATGTGCAGAACCAATAGAGATCATAAAAATACATATTTATCCAAGCTGGCCCTTCAAGCTGTTGTGGTAAGTCAGATAAATTTTGCATGTTTTCAAAACTGGAGCAGTGATGAGCAGAAATCTGGGAAGGGTGTTAGGAGCTATTTCCTAATATAAATCCTGCTTAGCTGCTAGAAACTCCTCATAGTTTCTCCTACCAACTCCCATCTACTTTAATCAACAGTTTGAGGGGGTATCCCTTTTGTACTTTAAGGGGGAAAAGAGCACACCAGAAAAAAAGGCTTGACAGAAATAACTTTTGTAGCTGCAGTTCACCAAGAGTGGAGATGTGAATCTTCTCGTGCAAGCGGGGAAATAAATTGTTAAAAATCACAGTGTGAGGTGGAGAATCAGCTGTAGCTGCAAATATCATTGCTTTGGTTTAGTTTCTGCCACAACCTGCACATTAGCATTTTCTCTCTCTGAATTATTGTGAAGATTTGTACTACATGTAATTACAATACAAAGAGGCTCTGCCAGATAAAGCTATTTGCTGAAGTACTGTTTTCAAAAAACACAGAGTCCTTTCACACTTTAACTTACACCTTTTCATTACCTGCTAATAAAAGTACAGTAGGTAGATTTGCCTAAACATGTCTTGCTAAGAACATTAACTCCATGGGTAACTGGCCTTTTGAGATACAAGCTTTCAATTTTAATAATGTCTCCTTAAAAAAACCTTAAACCCTCAAGTAAAGGTACTGAACTATTTTTTCCCCTTTTTGTCAATGTTATAAGCATCCTTGTAATGTAGATAACAGAGTTAAGTATAGAAAATGCATTGTGGCCAGGCTCCTAGATTCACTACTGCCATGTGAATTATAAATCTTACAAACAGGGGTGATACATCATTTTTTATTAAACTTATAACATGACTGCTGCACAAATAGCATTTACGTAGAAGAGTATACATTTAATTTACTCTCTGGGAACATTTCTAAAGAATATAAATTGCATTTTGAAAGCTTCCTTCTCCATAAAGTTCATCAATTTTTTTCCCCTTTTTTTTTTGGCATTTTAATTGGAGCATCCAAACTGCCCGTCCTTACTCAAAGTATCAGACCAAATATCTGTTGTACGGTTATAAAATCAACTCTAATTTTCTTCCTATGAAGTACCAAATAATCAGCCTGTAAATTTTACCTACATTACTGTGGGGATGCAGAGCTATAAATTCAAAACAGTATGCAGGTTGGTGAAAATTGAGGTCTAGGCAGCAATACATGTCCATAAACTTTTCTCAGGTTATTGGAATAGAACAAATCAAAAGCTGTTACTGGTTGTATGATATTCTCTTTTGATAGACCGGGCTGCTTGTTGTTAGCAATCCAAGTGCAGAGGTTAGTCAGAGCAGAATGTAATTTCTAGCAATCTGACAGACCTGCGGATTGAAGCGGCAGGTTTTCCCTTCCGATTTCAGGGAATTGCTTCTTACTGTGACAAATGATTAGCTGTTATCTCAGACTGAATTTGATTTCTACAAGCAGCTGAGTCAGGTAACTTTGCAGTATTTGAGGGGGTTTTACAGGAAATGAAATCAGCTCCCTAGTCACATGCAGACCAAATGAAATCTTCCCATTGGGGTAAAAATTGTGCTTTTGGTTAACTACAGGCAGGTTTACCAAACACACATCTATATACTGCTGATTTGATAGATTTTATTGGATATAGCATCTCAATCAAACCTGCACTCCACTGACTCTGAGTGCCAGTGTGGATAGAGGGTGTTGAGGGTAAAGTTAATGCTGGTAGTGCCAGATGTGCACCATGAACAAAGGTACCCAGGGTGATGTGGCATAAACTACAGTTACTAAATTTGGCTCCGCATTGTTTCCACACAAGGGAGCGAATGGTGATGTTAATCAGATTAGACTCATTAAAGGAAAAAAAAAAAAAATAGAACAACCCTCGCCCTTCACACAACGCCTTCTGCATCGCTTAACCCCACACAGGAGGCGGAGGTTTTGTCACTCTGGGGTGGTGACACTTGCATGGGTCCTGTGCCTGCAGGTGAAATCCCCCAACTTTGTCCCCTGTGCTGTGGGAAAGTGAAGGAATTAAGTATTTTCACTG
>NDXB01001482.1:7500-10000 GCA_002631895.1 Agapornis roseicollis
ACAGAATGTGTTACTCTCACACTGGCTGAAACTCTATTTTCCTGAGGAAAGACTATTAAAGTACAAAAGTATTTAGCTGGGAAGGGTTGGGTTAATACATGTAATTTCTTTTCTTTCATTGGACTTCCTTTTGCCAACTTTACCTTGTATAAATAATTTTGCCTGTGAGAGTCTTTACATGGAATGCAGATTGACTATTACTTCCTGAATAGATTTAAATTTAACACCAATTTAGTCACTGTAGTATTCCTATATTGGAAATAACAGCTTCCATAGGAGTTCTACAAAGTGCCAGAAATATGATCTCATACGTGGAAACAAATTTAAATGTGTTTTCTTTTACATGTTTTCTTTTTGTACATTTTTCCCACCTATGTTTCCCTTGCTCCCTGAATTCTCTGCTCCAGGGCTGTGAGAAATCTGGAAAATTACCTGGTGAAAAAGTTAGCTTTTAATAAGAATTACCAGTCTTGCAAGCATTTTTATATTAAAGCTTATTTTTTAAAAAAAGCAGGCTATTTTACCATCTCAAATACCAGCTGCTTTTAAGATAAAGCTGGGCTGTCCTGTTCATAATTTCTGAACTGAAACACAAATGCCAGTAACAGAGAGGTTTGATCAGGAGTCTGGAAATCATTTATTTAGCTTGGACGTTGTGAAAGTAATTGGCTCCTTCTTTGGGAAGTGGCATTTCCCCTGAGCTGCTGGGGTAGCCCTGACAGCTGGGTAGGAATCACAAGCCAGGGCAGAGGCTTGGAGAGGATGACAGCTCTTCTCTTTTTCCTCTGCTTACTGGGGAAACATGGAGGAGTCAGATCTTGGCTCTGAGATACGTCAGCTTGCATGGGAGGGCAGTGTGGAGTTGCCACCTCCCTGTTCCCATAGAAAAGCTGGAGAATATCATCCCTAATGTCCAGCAGAAGCACCACAGGGAGGAAACTAACAGTGACTTTCCCTTCACTCCCCCATAAAATCATGCTAACGTAAGGCTTAATCTTTGTTTCCTCCTTTCTTACTCAAAGAAGCAAAACCAAATAAAAACCCAACAATAACAAAAAAATAAAGTAAAAAGCCCACCTCAGAGAGAGATCATAGCTTGATGCATTATGGTTTGGACGCAAATGTACATTTTCAGTGGGTTCCTTGGCTTGTATGTCAGGCACTACTGGAATTTTTTAGTTGTTTGGCAGTTGAATAGTATGGTTTCCAGCTTCTTCTTCATAAGCTTTTGAGGTAAATAGAAAAGAGCTAATAATACACTTCAGTTTGCTCCCTATGCTTGGAAAGCTAGCAACCAACTTGCTGGAGCTCTAATATTCTTTCTCTAGCCTGCCTTCTGCTTTTTGTGGTTAGAAATCTCTGTAGGTGCAATTGAAGACCATACTCCATAGGTGGACAGTGCCTTGCCTGCTCCTTGGCAGAAAAATTGCTGCAGGTCAACAAGGCAACATATATTGCCTTATATTGCCTGAATATTGCCTTTATTCAGCTTTCTGCAGTGCTCTGATGATGCTTTTCTAGGCAGGGTGTGCCCTGCCTGCTTACCCGTCTCCCACACCAGTGAAGGAAAGCAGAGTGGTGTTTGGCTGTACGTCAGGTCACAGCCCGACTTCCACTTGCTCATGCCACAGATACCTGTGTCGCGTGGCCACTGCAGCTGGTTGCAGGCTGGGTGCATGCCAGGGTCAGACAAAGGTGCAGCCCCTGAGCAGCTGAGGTCCTGCCTGCCCTCATGGAGGGGTGTTGGGGCTGAACGTGAAGCTCAGTTGCTGAAAAGAGCTTTTGTCCTAGTTCCTACATGATTCCTTTGCTGAGTTTTATCAGTAGAGTTTATTCTTACTAATAATGCTAAATGCTTTACAAGCGTCCTAAAAGTCATGGCAAGAGTGATAAAATGGTAGACAAGGAAGCCCCTGTCATGCAGAAGGGGGACAAGTCATGCAGACAGCAGGAGCAAACATCCTGTGTTTTCCTGATGGCTCTGGGTTTCTAGCACTCCATTTCACTCAAACTCACCTTCCAAGCATGTATCAACGCTAGGTGAAGAAGAGGGGCATTGATTAGCAGATTTGCTGCTCAATGGTTTGTTTTGCTGCCTTTTCCCTTCTGTGGGCCCACTCACAGTGTCTGTCCTTCTTGGATCACGCAAAGATGCTTCTTCCATGAGTTTCATGATCTGATAGGAAGCAGTGAAACCTGGAGGTATGCAAAGAGAAGCAGTTCATAGATTGACACAAGGGTAACTTGAAGATAAAAGAGAAGCAGATCATGCCCCATAAGAAAAAATTATGAAGGTCTGTAGACATAGGAGTATTTGAAGAGGCTATAAGCTCCTCACGCTTTCTTCTGCCTTCCTGCCGTAGCAATGTCCTCCACACCACCACAGCTCATATTACTCAAGGACTTCTGTGTAACATCAGAAGATCCTCATAACTATCTGATTTTGTTAGTAGCCACTCATACAATTAAGGGGAGACGCTCTTTGCTGAGATCTGAGGTG
>NDXB01001482.1:15000-17382 GCA_002631895.1 Agapornis roseicollis
TTTGCCCCCAAGCTTGACCTTATCTTGTCTGAACCTTTCGCATTCCACTAGATCGTAATTGAAACGTAGGTTCTGTACTTTCTGCTCAGGGATTTTGATAAGTGTCTGCAGACTATGTAAACTTCTGAATAATAACTTTTATGGAGCCAGAAGTCTCCTTAAACATCTTTAGTATCATTTTGTGCAGTATTATTTTGCTCTCGAAGATAATGTGTTATCTATACTTCACAAGATAGCTTCAACCCAGGAAGGGATAAAATTCGTAGTTGCTTTCAAACTTTTGTTTCTGTTAGTGTGTAGGTCATGGATCATGCAGCTGTCAGCAAGCAGATAATCTTGATGACTAAAATGAAACCAACACAAGAAACAAGGTGCCCAGCTTCTGTCTAGAGAGAGAAGACTTAGTAAGTTAGAACTAATCAAAGCAGGGAACAAAAGTTGGTTTACTAAAAAAAAACCCACACAAAAAAAATTCTGTTCATTTTGTGTGACAGCTTGGAGAAAAAAAAATAAAAAAAAGTCCTGATGATTAAAGTTAAAGAAAATCTTCCATTTCCCTACTTATTTTCCACTTCTTGGCAAAGGTGTGCCAGTGTAATGAGCTGGGGCAATGCCAGTGGGGTGGCAAAAAGAGAAAGTTTGTGAGAGAGCAATTAGAAGGCGTGGAGTCCTTTTGTTTCATGATTTATAGAAAAGAATTATCATGTTTTCAGCTATCTCCCAAGGCAGAAGTTATTTAAAGCATTCTTAGAAAACAGATGACCCTCCCCCCCAACATTTAAAAAAAACCCAGAAAGGAGAGGAAAGGTTTGTTTATGTTTCTGAACTGTCTTTCCAATCATGACAATCAGGCGAGGAAATTTATAGATGGAATTGGGAGAAACCAGGCATAAAAGCAAGACACCTAAAATAAATAAAAAAAAAATAATAAAAAAAAAAATTGAAGTTTTAAGGCAAATTGCACCAGGAAAAATGTCTCTGTGATATAGAGCAGCACCGTAAGTAATACTCAGGAGTTACATTTTTTGACTATTTTCAATTAATGGAGCTCACCTCTAGTCTGAAATCTTTACTTAAGTGAGTAATCCTGAGTTACCTGCATCTCACTGATGCAAGCCAGAGCACTCTAGCCCATGTCATTTACCATGGAGGAAAAGATATTATTTACTTGATGACATGTCAAAGTACTAAGTACTTTGATATATGTGAAATACTATCTCTCATCAGGAGAGGGTAAAAGCCAGTTTGGATCATGGGATGCATGGATATGTTTTGCAAACTTGTGGACTACACAGCAAAACCCTCTTGTTATTTGTTCAAAGTTGCAAGCTCTTCACTGCAATTACTTTTTCTTTCCAAAAAACCCAGAAGGTCAAACACAGCATTAGCCTACCTTTCAAAGAATGACTTGTTTTATCAGTCCTAAATGCTCCCGTGCCTTTGAAGAAATGTTGCTGTTGTGCTTTTAAAAAATAATAGAAGTTATGGGATCACTTTGAATTCAACAAATGTTGGCAACATTGGCAAGAAAGGCATTGGAGCATTTCAAAGTTCTGGTATGAAGAAAAAGATTCTGAATAAAACAATTTAATGTGATTTTGCAGGTGGTTTGAGCTATCATTTTATATGTACGTTTGTACCACTGCTCATTGGAATGTTCATATAATACTGACCTAATTATGCATAGAAAAAAGATAAGCCATTTACTTGATTCATTTCTTCTTTTTAAATCAAGAAAGGAACAAAAAGGCTCCTATTTTCTGAAAGAAATTGTTCGCTTTTATTGCAGAAAAGTAGCAGCTTGTGCAGAACTAGAACTGTAACAATTTTATATTCCAAAGGTTTTGTGTGTATTCGGTTAGTTACAGTAATTATACCCAATAACTGACAGCCAAAATCACGTAGGAGAAAGCAAAGGCTGTTTTCTCACACAGGCCCTGCTGCAGAACATCTGCTGAGAGATTTGCATATTAATTAACCCATATTAACTCTAATTATTCTGGGAAATTATCAAATAAATTGAATTTTCTAATTTTAACCTTTCTTTTACTTGACGCGTGTCGAGGCTGAGAGGACGCACCAGGCTATCTCACCTGGGCAATGAGCAAAGGATCTTTTCTTTCCCCCCCGTCCCTTTTTTTTTCTCCCTTAAACCTGGGGCAGCCTGGGGAGCTTTTGTGTGCCTGGTGCTTTTTTGGCTCCTGTGCTCAGTCGGGTCTCAGCGCATTTGCTGTGCGACGGCACATGTGTGCGTGTGAGCACAGATGGTGGATTTATACAGGGGTGAGGAAAGGTGGTACCTCCAAACAGTTGAGCAAACCTTAAGTTTTTTTTGTTGGGTTTTTTTTTGTTTTTGTTTTTTTGTTTTTTTTTTTTTTTTGT
>NDXB01001482.1:21240-26240 GCA_002631895.1 Agapornis roseicollis
TTTTTTTTTTTTTTTTTTTTTCCTGTAAAATACATCCTAGGTGAATAATTGTAGGACAATTTGATTTTTATGAAGTCCCCTTCAGGCTACAGAGCTGGGGGCTCCCCTCCCAGGTACTCATACTTCCTTCATAAACATAGGAACCTGAAAAATTCTTCTACTAGCTGGTGGAGAATTATTCTGCTGGCAATTATAAACTTAAATCCTTCCAGGGAGATGGTGGGAGAGCTGGGTTCCTAAGAAATAATCATGTTCAGCTGTTGTAGCTCTGCTTGGGTGTGACACCGTTGTACAATCTGTAATGCAGGTCCTTCCCAGCAAAAGAGTGAAGTCTGAATAGGCTGGTAGACACATAAGGTGGATAAATTGCAATTTCTTATCTTTCAGAAAATGCCATGTCCATATATTTTGACAGAAATTATCCTTCACTGAAGAAGTTATACTATAGCAAGACTGCCACTTTTCTCAGGACTCTTAAAGAACATGAGATTGTATTCTCTATAAAGTTGTACACAAAAATGTGTAGACCTCAGAAAACATATTTTTATTTAGTTAAGAATATTTTCTTTCTACATAAAAGCTAAAACCAATCATGAAAATAATAAAGATATCTTTGGGACAAAAGATACTAGAGAGCGATGCACAGTTCCAGCTCTCCTTTCATCTTCTCTATCCCTCATCATCAGTCACTGCAGTGAAGAAGGAAAACTATCAGACTTGGGACTGTTCTAGTCCAGTAAAAGCTTTGATTTTTTTAAATTTATTTATTTATTTATTTGTTTTACCCCTGCTACAGTTCTTAGGCATACTGCATAGGAGTTATCACTACTACTACACTCCAAACAGCCAGGAAAAGGAAAGGGGGGTAAAATACTCACCTCCAAAGTCAATGCTGAATGAAGCTATACATTTGCATTTCTCTTTCAAGGACATTATCAAAACTTGTGGAGGCAAAGCCATCCACTGCAAACCATGAGGCTGTATAGATTTTAAGGTAATAAAGCTAACATAACTGTCAGTCTCCAAACTGAAACCATGGTAGCCTTTTTAACTAAAGAGAAAGTTATTTTTTCTTTTCTGAAGAGGTTTCTTCTTCAAAGACCTTATTGATGGGAAGGTAGAAGGAAACCTGACATCAGTTTGGATTCTTCCCAGCCTACCTTCAGGCATCTCTTTCTACTGCTTCTTTCATGGAGGCACTCAAGTCTTAGTGTGACAATTTAAAAATGATGAAGCCTCTGGGCTATTATGAATTTCTGTCCCCAGAGAGAAACACAACACAAATCTGACACGCTAGAAGACTCAGAGGAATGGTCTATTTTCTATTATTATGAGACGGTCAGCTTGAGACTGAAGGTGATATTGATGGGGGGGTGGGGGTGGGGTGTGTGTGTGTGAAACACATATCAGTTTTTTCAATGGGTAACTCCTAACTGTGTTGGAGTACTTGTGGGGATTTCAGAAAAACAGGGAAATGAGGAAAGAGGTATAAAGATGAGAGTGAGAAATAAGAAAGAGAGGAATGATGGAGGATATGTTGGCAGATGTCAATGGACAGCTTGGGTGATTCTGTGGATGACATGTGTTTTCCAGACAGAACAATGGCATCCAAACTGCTAATCAGAACACAGGGTTGGCTCCGTCTCTCTGCTGTAAATCTTGCATTCTTCTGTCTTTTCTGCAGCCAGATTTTTCAGTCAGTCAGTCAGTAGAAAAAGTAGACCAAATTCTGTAGTTATCTGGAGCCTTTTTCATAGACTCATAGAATGAAAGAGTTTGGAAGAGACCTTAAAGATCATCTAGTTCCAGCCCCTCTGCCATGGGCAGGGGCACCTTTCACCACAACATCTTGCTCAAAACCCCATCCAAACTGGCCTTGAAGTCAATTAATTATTGAATAATTATTGAAGTCGATAAAATTAAATTACTTTAATTTTAAATTTAAAATTAAAATTACTGTGAAAGTAAAAGGAAGGTAATTGAACCAAAATGCAGATATGAAAATACCAGTGATTCCTCCTATGTAGGATTTCTCCTATATAACCCCAAATAAATGTTGTGAACTAGGAACTCTGCAGCCACATCCATTCTTTATTTCTAGTCCCACCACACCTAGAATATGGGAACAAATATGTATTTTGAAAAGTGAAAAAGTCTACCTTGTGCCTATTAATCAGGAACAAGAGTCAAACTGTAATAAATGATGTTAAATCTGGGAGAGCCCCTCACTAGTGCTCACAACTGTTCATCCATCATTTCTTGTTCACTTGTCTTTTCAGTCCTCAGAAAGATTAAACTGTTAGTTTTAAACTATATCAGTAGAGTAACTTTGAGAATAGTCTTGTTCTTTATGTCTAAAAACTAAGAAAAACAGATTTTGTTCAGGGTAAGAGGAGCACTAAAATATTAAGCTGCACTATTACAGAGAGGTGGTTTTTTTCTTGACATCTGATTCCTCATAAGGTAACATACTTGTAATTTCTTAAGACTTATGAAATGTGTCCTTGAATACTTAAAAATCATCAAAATTAGATCAAAGATACAGTTAAGCAACAAAACCACTTTCTTAAACATCATGAACATTAGAGTCATACCAACTCCATGCTCATTTAAAAAGGGCAATGAAGCTGGTGAAAGGTCTGGAGATTGAGTCTTATGTGTAACAGTTGAGGGAACTGAGGTTGTTTAGTCTGGAGAAGGGAAAGCTCAGGGAAGACCTTATTGCTGTCTACAACTACCTGAAAAGTGGTTGTTGTGAGATGGTGTTCGGTCTCACCTCCCAAGTAACAAGCAACAGGACAAGAGGTAATGGCTTCAAGCTGCACTGGGGGTGGTTTGGATTTGATACTGGGAAAAATTTGTTCACAGAATGATCAGGCATTGGAACAGGCTGGCTAGGGAAGTGGTGACATCACTATCCCTGGAAGTGTTCAAAAACCTTATAGATGAGGCCCCCAGTGACATGGTTTAGTAGAGGTCCTGGCAGTCCTGGGGTAATGGTTGGACTTCATAATCTTAAAGGTCTTTTCCAAGCTAGTTGATTCTGTAATTCTATTTCAAGCAAAAAATTAAGATATGTTATCTTCCTCCAGGCTATGCTTTTGTTTCTCCTGTGAACAAGCTCTATAATCTACTGGGAGAAAAGGCTATCTTGAAGGATAAATAAATAATCAATTATTTATATTTCTAAAAGCATTCAGCTGTGCTCTTAATGCTGTGTAACCACTTAAAAGTGCGTATTCAGCAGAGAAATTCCAGCCTGGGAATCTAGTGTATGTGATTTAATCGATGCCCTCAGGATTCATAGGAAGACAAATCTGCACATGGTCATCAGCATCCAAGAAGCTGGTCTATCACTTCAGTGCAGAGACAGCCATAAGCATAGCAGAGGTTGGTTGACCACACAGTTGCCAAAATTAATGTCTCCCAGTCAAGATATATAAACTTTGATGCATCCCATTGTCATTAGCAGAAATAAGGAAACAAACGCTTCCTGAGAAGAGAAGCCAAGAGAGAGCCAGGAGCCTTAATAATGTGTAATATGTCTCACCTGACATTGCAGCTTGGGTAACAGACTCAGGACTCTAGTTAGAAGAGTAGAAAAAATAAATAGAAAAAAAATAAATTCATAGAAAAAATATAGTTTACTTGCATGATACAGGAGCACTGCTTGTTATTGGAGCTTTTTATTGGAGTTCAAAATAGTATTACAGTCTCTTGTTGAAGCCCATAATGGGTTTGTTATTGGGGTTCAAAATACTACCATAACCTCTCATTGAAGTCTGTAGTGCGTTTAACTATTTTAACTAAACACTCCATAGCTTTTATGTGTAAAAACAACCTGGTGGGGTGACACACAAGCCTAAGCATTGAATTTTAGGCTTCAGGACCAAACAACTCTTGAGGTGTGCACTTCAGATTTTTCTGGATTTCCTCCCTGCTAGTATGAGATCTTAAGGACAGTTGATGTTCTGCCTGTTGGGAAAATTTTGTCTTTTCAATCCTGAGTCACCTTATTTGTGGAGTTTGCATCCTGATGGTACATCCTATTAGAATCACCATTCCCATACCAACTATGGTTGCCTGAAAAATTTCTAAAAATGCATTTTTATTATCAATGTATCTTCCCTGAGAACAGTCTTTATTCTGGTGGGAACAGAGTGGGTGTACCCTAAGCTTCCCATCATATCACTTGTATTGTCCTCCTTTCTCTTAGGATGAGAGACACTCATTAGTAATAGAACAGAGGAGATAACAATTACACACAAAAAAAAAGCAGGTAAGGTCTCTTCTGTTTAGAGTCTGCAGATGACAAAAGCAAGGAAATGCAAGGGTAATGCTATTATTTCATTCTCAGATTTTATCATTTATACCTACTGTGCTACACAGTGCTGTGACTATTACAGGATTCTGTTATCTACAGAGTAAGAAAGCATTAACGCCCCCCAAACTCTATCTACCTGCAGGATTTTGCCTTACATCCTTTGCATACCCCAAGCTGAAATACACAGTCATAGCTTGGGAATGTCCAAGAACCAGATGGAAGAAACACAGTTTCTTTTCTCCTGTTTCCAGGCTTGGCGAGATAGCAGGGTGCACCTGAGGCTTTTCCCGTAGCTTTTCCTCTGGTCACCCCACTGGCTATTCCTGGCCAGGGCTGTCAGCATGTAGGTAGATCATGATGAGTGTGCAATTCTTCATATGGGATTGAAACAGAGTTTTCATTGTCCATCGAGAAGAGCATATTTTTGTACTTAGGTATACACTTTCACTTTCAGCTCGCTTGGCAAATTAATTATCACCGTTGAAAAATCACTTACCCTTATGTTGGAGAAAAAACAGGGAGTGATATCACTGATGACCTGGGCATCTAGCACACCTGAAATGGCAGGGAGTTTCTCAAAATGTTAACCCCAGTGCCTTGGCTAAGGCTATGCAGAACGGGCCAGAGCAGCAGGAGCCCAGCCATCCTCATCCTGTGGCATGACACACGCTGCCTT
>NDXB01001482.1:44280-59280 GCA_002631895.1 Agapornis roseicollis
CCCCCCCCCCCCCCATCCCGGGGCACAGACCTGCCACCTGGAACTCCAGATGCCTTTGCCCAACTGCTGACCTGCCCCTACTGCGACCGGGGCTACAAGCGGCTGACGTCCCTCAAGGAGCACATCAAGTACCGCCACGAGAAGAACGAGGAGAACTTCTCATGCCCTCTCTGTAACTACACGTTTGCCTACCGCACCCAGCTCGAGCGGCATATGGTGACACACAAGCCAGGGACAGATCAGGTGGGGGGCTGGTTTTAAGTGATTTCTTTCTGTAATAACCCCTTAGAGAAACGATATTGCTTTGATTGGCAATCATTATTAATTTTTCATGGCATTTTGAAGATGCAGATCTTTTAATGGTAATAGCTTTAATTGAGGTCTAAATGATTTTTTGATGGTCTCTTCTAATATGATTTAATAGTCTTATGTTCACGATCGAATGAGTGTGTTAATTTCTAATTTAGAAATTTTATTTGCACTTTAACTTGACTTTAGTTTCATTTTTATGTTCCTCAAAAAGTGAATGAAACTGTAGCATTTTAATTATACATTATTAAACATCTCAGCAATTTTAATTCCATTTTTCACCTACTTTTACTTTGCAATGTTGCAAATAGGAGCTCCAAGACATACTAAAAGATCCGATAATATTTTTTCATTACTTTTTGAGTAACCTTTTCAATCATGTGAAATTATGCGTATTTTGTATAATCGTTTGTTAAACATAATTACACATTTTTAGAATAACTGTTCCTACAGTACATATAGACTATCATTTGTGATTGTGCCACTAACACATGCATGCACTAGAATTGCGGCATCACTGTAATTTGTATAGCCCAGCAGTGTATCTGCAATAAATCAAAGCAGTTTTTTCCTCGATGTGATACATGTAATAGTGTATCAGTGCTGCATTTAAGGAAATGCTGCGTATCTCAAACAGGTGCCTGAACTTCCTCAGTGCTCCTAAACAGACTGGCGATAGACCTTTGCCACAAAACTCAGTGCATACCAGCAGAAAAACTACTCCTGTCCTCACTGGAGAATTACTTCTGAAAACCTGTCTTATGGAGGGCTGTAGTGGAAACTCAAATTAAAACTTAAATAAATAGATGTGTGCATGGTGTCATATTATGAAGGCTTTATGCCTTATTTATTTTTCTTAAAAACCTGAAAGTCACAATCAGTTGTATTTCTCTTGGTAGGTTTTTCTCAGCATATGGTAAGTTCAGTTAGGCAGACAGACATCTCCTAATTGTGCAATTTTTGCAATTAGCATTTTTAAGAGAACTCTATTTTTTGTTTGATCTTATATCAATATAAATGACGCTACAGTGGCTTCTCCTCTTCTTTCCTTCCGATGGTTTTTCCAGCAGACAAACACATTTTCACACGTATATTTTTCCTAAACTGATCCACCCTAAGGTTCCTTCTTTTGCTTCATATCATTAAAAACACCGGGGGGAAAAAAAAATTCCTGCCTAGATATTCATCCAATGTAACTGCCTGAAATTTCACATGCGAGAGCACGCTGGTACTGGTGCATTATGAATGGTAGCTTTGGTGTTGAAAAGTCTCCTCATTTGCTCATGGCATTTACAATTAGTAAATTAAAATGATTGTATCATATTAACAGTGGCACAACTAAAGTTTATAGTAGTCCTCGGAGGGTGATGGGGGGAGACAAAACAGCTGTTGCTGTTTGTTTATGCAACTCAGCAACATATGAGCGCGGGTCCCTCAATGGCGCGCAGCGGGCTGGGCTCTGCTTGATCTTTGAAGGTTGCTGCTGTTTGAACAAACCTCCCTGTGTCCCATGTAACACCATCTGTCTCGCCAGGAATGTGGGAAGAGGCAGCACACCCTCGCAGTTGTCATACCATTTCGGCGCTGCCTTTTTCTTTTTTTTTCTTTCCCCTTCTTTTTTTCCTCTTTCTCCCCTCTCCCTCCTCCTGAAATAGGCTTTTGTGTTGTGGCCACCTGCAAAAGTCTGACGTCCTACCTTGAGGGTACAGAGTGTTTGGCTGCATTATGATGAATATTATTACTTTTTTAAAAATTCTTTTTCTGTCCAAATTCAAAGTCTTTTTTGTGTTTTTGTTGCTTGCTGCAAAAAGGTCAGCTGCCTTTGATTGCACATGTATGCCACTTTTAACTTTCCCTTGCCCCTCAGAAGAGCACCGACGAGAAAACATGTCACAAAAGGTAGCTCAAGTCTTCCCTGCTGCTCTATGATTTTAAAAAACATTTTCCAGCATCAGCTCATGCCGAAAATCCTCTGCTTGATAATGAACTGAACCTTACATGAAATGCCACTAACGACAGTTTTTCTGTCTTTCCTCCACAAGCAGTAAACAGAATTTTTAAACAAGCAGAGTCACACATGTTCAGAATCTGTTAGGAATATTAAGAGCCACAAATCTTATAAAACAGATTCTCTCATCGTAAGATACCTTAAAGCAACACATTTCTGATGAGAGACTTAGGAAATAATTCTGAAGCAAATATCAAATGCTTATGTGAAAGTACTTTCTCATTTATTTCGGTTTACTGTCAACATTTTGATTTTTATTACAACACTGATGAGACAAATAAATGTACATGCAGACCTTTTGGTCTGCTTGATAAATTTAGAGTCACATTAATTTTTGGTTGGCTTTTTTTTTTTTTAAGCTAAAAATTCATGGTTTCTCTTGCATGAAATTTATGTTGGTGTCTTTTGTTTTTTTTCTCCCAGCACCAAATGCTGACCCAAGGAGCAGGCAATCGCAAGTTCAAATGCACTGAGTGTGGCAAGGCCTTCAAATATAAACACCATCTGAAGGAACACCTGCGAATTCACAGTGGTGAGTAGCGGAGGTGCTGGTGTGCTCATTTGCATTTTGTTTAATTAGCTGAGTTTTAAAGACTGCTTAAAATTTACACAGTTCTGCTTCTGGCTTCTCGGAGCTACTAAGGTCTTTCATAAGTGATATCTGAGTCATCCTCATTTATCATGCTGTTAATACCACAGTGTGCTGAAAGATTTGGAAATAGTAAAGCTTCCTGCATATAATATAGATTGTTTGTTTGGCAGTTTGAGTTCAGAAGCGTTCACTCATTTCTGTGCAGTTGGACTTGAAGAGCCCATTATATTTTCCATAATAAGAAGTCCCCCCAAGTGAAATACAGCTCATATAATCAGATAACAATTAAGCGCTAACCGTCTCATTGTGAATGACTTGTACAGGTGGCTCTCCTTGATGTAGCATTCACCACACAAAATGCCACCAGGCTCTGCCCAGTCACAAACTTCCACCAGGACTGATGTGGAGGTCCTAACATCAGGATTCATTTTCTGCTGAACCCAGGACATCATACTATACTTATTTCCAGTGAAAATTCCATTTTTTTTGGAAAAGTAAAAAAAAAAAATAATCTCAGATTTAAACAGTCTGGATTTGACTTGACCCCCTCTTGCCACAGGGTACTTACCTCTTACAGGGTAATGTGAAATGATCAGTCTGGTGCCAATCTCACACCTTGGTGGCTGTTGCCAGCTGAAGACTGTGGATCCAAACTGACCTCAGTTCTCCTAGAAAGAGTGCAGTGGTGTAAAGCAGCAGTGGTGTATGGCCATATTCATAGAAATAGTATTTTCCTCACTCAGTGAACACGCAGACTACCAGTTGGGTATCAAATGTGACCACTTGCAATTATAGCAGCAATAATGATAATTAACATTTGGTTTTAATTATCATTTTAGGTGAAAAACCATACGAGTGTCCAAACTGCAAGAAACGTTTCTCCCATTCTGGCTCCTACAGTTCGCACATCAGCAGCAAGAAGTGTATTGGTTTAATCTCTGTAAATGGCAGAATGAGAAACAATATCAAGACGGGTTCTTCTCCTAATTCTGTATCTTCCTCTCCTACTAATTCAGCCATTACACAGCTGAGAAACAAGCTGGAGAATGGCAAACCACTCAGTATGTCTGAACAAACAGGCCTACTAAAAATTAAAACAGAACCACTAGATTTCAATGAATACAAGGTTCTTATGGCCTCACATGGGTTTAGTGCAACTAGTCCTTTTATGAATGGTGGACTTGGAGCAACCAGCCCCTTAGGAGTTCATGCTTCTGCTCAAAGTCCAATGCAGCACTTAGGTGTAGGGATGGAAGCACCATTGCTTGGGTTTCCTGCGGTAGGCAGTAATTTAAGTGAGGTGCAGAAGGTCCTACAGATTGTGGACAACACGGTTTCCAGGCAGAAAATGGACTGCAAGGCTGAAGAGATCTCCAAGTTGAAGGTTTACCATATGAAGGATTCATGCTCTCAAGCTGAGGAACAAGGAGTTACCTCCCCCAATATTCCCCCTGTGGGTCTTCCAGTAGTAAGTCATAATGGTGCCACTAAAAGTATTATTGACTATACATTAGAGAAAGTCAATGAAGCCAAAGCTTGCCTCCAAAGTTTAACCACAGACTCAAGGAGGCAGCTCAATAACATTAAAAAAGAGAAGCTGCGAACCCTAATAGACCTGGTAACTGAAGACAAGATGATAGAGAACCATAATGTATCCACTCCATTTTCATGCCAGTTCTGTAAAGAAAGCTTTCCTGGTCCCATTCCGTTGCATCAGCATGAGCGTTACCTGTGTAAAATGAATGAAGAAATCAAGGCAGTCCTTCAGCCTCATGAGAACATGGTTCCCAACAAACCTGGAGTGTTTGATAAGCAAACCCTCTTGCTGTCATCAGTACTTTCTGAGAAAGGAATGACTAGCCCCATCAACCCATACAAGGACCACATGTCTGTACTTAAAGCATATTATGCTATGAATATGGAACCCAACTCTGATGAACTACTGAAAATTTCCATTGCTGTTGGCCTTCCTCAGGAATTTGTGAAGGAATGGTTTGAACAAAGAAAAGTCTACCAGTATTCAAGTTCCAGGTCACCATCATTGGAAAGGGCCAGTGCCAAGGTGGCGCTGGCTGCCACCAACAACACTCCCACTAAAGACTCTTTGTCAGCCAGATCTCCAATAAAGCCTGTGGACTCTATAACTTCACCATCTATAGCTGAACTCCATAACAGTGTTACTAATTGTGATACTCCTCTCAGGCTAACAAAACCTCCTCATTTTACCAATATTAAACCAGTTGATAAATTGGACCATTCTAGGAGCAATACTCCTTCCCCTTTAAATCTTTCTTCCACATCTTCTAAAAACTCCCACAGTAGTTCTTACACTCCAAACAGTTTCTCTTCCGAGGAGCTTCAGGCTGAGCCTTTGGACTTGTCTTTACCAAAACAAATGAAGGAACCCAAAAGTATTATAGCCACAAAGAACAAAACAAAATCTAATAGTGTAACTTTAGAACACAACAGTGTTTCTTCATCATCTGAAAATTCAGATGAGCCACTGAACTTGACTTTTATCAAGAAGGAGTTTTCTAATTCAAATAATCTGGATAAAAGCACTAACCCAGTATTTGGTATGAACCCATTTAGTGCCAAACCTTTATACACACTTCCCCCACAAAGCGCATTTCCCCCAGCCACTTTTATGCCACCAGTCCAGACCAGTATTCCTGGGCTGCGACCATACCCAGGACTAGATCAGATGAGCTTCCTACCACATATGGCCTACACTTACCCAACTGGAGCAGCTACTTTTGCTGATATGCAGCAAAGAAGAAAGTACCAGCGGAAACAAGGATTTCAGGTAAATTGTTGCAACCATTTTCCTTTGAAAGGCTAGAAATTAGTATTTTGTGATAAGTCCTCTTACGGAAGAAAAGACCTGAAGCTATATTCAATATTTGCAACAAAATTGGTAGAGGTTATTTTAGTCTGAATTTGCAAAAATGCAGTGCAATAGGAAAACAAACTGCAATTACCTTAAGAGCACCTCTACTTGGACTCAGAAACAATATTAATACCTTTGAATAGGCATAACACATTGTTTTATTCTGTTAAGTGCTTAGTTAAGTGCAAAATTCTTATTAGAATTTTGTCTAAATAATAATAACATGCATGAAAAATCCCATCCTGCAGGAAAAAAAAACAAAGTGAAGCTTTGTAGGGAAAATGATCTCTACAGGGCAATATGGGGTAAAGGAGCAATGGCAGACCTCTTGGGAATCACCTCCATGCTTGGGTGCAAAGCTGTATCCCTGTAAGTGGAGGTCCATATGGACTAGTAGCAGCTGTATCCCCTTGAAAGCCCTCAAAGCTTCCTTCTCCATGTTTCTGGGGGGTTGCTCACCCACCATGCATGGGAAAGGCATTCTGTCTTCTCATGAATGTCTGGGGGATAAGAAACATTGACATGCTCTTTCCCCATAGCCCCTTCCTTCAGCCCACCTACTGCCCTTCCCAGACTACCAGTCCTCTAATCCTGCCAGTCATCTGGAACAGCTTTGAAAATAACCTGGAGATTACACAAAATTATTTGAAGAGGTAGCATCTAGGGACCTAATCGCAGAGGAAGTCTTTCCCTGGACATGTAATCTGTGTTGACACTTCTTCATGCCTGGGTACAACATTTAATCCTTTTCTCAGAGTCAATACATGAGTAGCAAAGGATTTTGCCACTTGCATTCCTACAGCAAAAGAGCTGCTTTATGAAAGTCACATACTTTTATATCTTTCTTATGGGATTGTTCAGATATAACATACAGAGTTTAGTTAAATGAGTTTAACTGATTATAGATTATTATTTTTTTTTTAGTTTTTTTTTACATTTGTGCATGTTCCCTTATGTCCTATTGTGGTCTATTAGTAATTTTACTGACTAGTAAATGTTTTATAGTTTCAGATGTGAAAATCAGGTATGGTTTTACATTACAGGCTGCAATCCCTCTTTTCACAATAGGAGCATAAATAGCACTGCACCTTCATAACAGCTGTTCCACTATTCCAATTTACAGTACATCTGCCCTCTTTGTAAATGTATTTAAGCCTATTTAATCTTCTCTAATATTAATTAGTGCAAACCTAGTCTAAGAAAACCGAACAGTGTGATAGCAAATGGAAATGTATGTTATCATGCAAGTTTTCACTCTCTTTGGATCAAGACAAAATAAATATCAAGAAATTTAATAATTTACTGATCCACATTCATTATTGCTTAATGCTGAAGGCTGTTTTAACATAGATAGAACATTGATAAAAAGTGTTATTAATATTCCCTATTTCAAATTACAAAATTAAATATAAAAATATAGCTTGAGGCCTTTAGTGGGGAGACATACATTTAAATGGATTGCATAATAATAACATTTGTACCTAAATATAAAATTCAATTAAAACCTTTCTACAGATACAGAATATAACCAAGTTTCTGTGTTTTTCAAGGAATGATCTCTTAGGTGTTGCTTACACTTACACCTGTAAAATATTACAATACCTTTTGCTGCCCACAGAGAACCTCCCCTTTGCTTTTTCTGCTCCTTGAAAATATTTAGTGCTGAGATTATAAATATGGTCCAATTGTGTAAATCATACTGCTTCAGAGTGCTTAAAGACAGAAAGTTGGTCTAAGACATAGATGGCTTCTCATTTTTTCCACAGTTCTCATCAGTTGTAGTTTCATTTCCAATGGGTTCCTCAGCTGAGAGGACTCCCATCCTAAGCAGACATAATTTTGACTTCTCTCAGATGGTTGGTTCCTCCATGGGATCGCGCGGTGGTAGAAATGGGTGTCACTGACGGGTGGTTCCCTCACAGGGAGAATTGCTTGATGGAACCCCAGACTACATGTCCGGCCTTGATGACATGACAGACTCCGACTCCTGTCTGTCCCGAAAGAAGATCAAGAAGACAGAAAGCGGCATGTATGCATGTGATTTATGTGACAAGACATTCCAGAAGAGTAGTTCCCTGCTGCGACACAAATACGAGCACACAGGTAGGATGGCTGCACGTGCCAAGGGGAGGGTTGAGGTCCATGCTGTGCTCTTCACAGTCTTTTGCAAGTACACTTGTGCAGTGAATGGTTTGGAAAGTGGAGAGGTTTTCAGTAGGGCAGAAAGAACATCCTTTGCTCAGTTCAACATATTGTTTAATTCTTTTTAATAGTAATTGCTTGGTGAAGAGCTGTTCGATGTAATGGGGTGAATCCTGGTAGGTGCTATGTGATGTGTCAGTAGCAATGGTGGCACTCAGCATCTTGCAGGATAAGCCGTCTTCAAATAAGGCAGGCCCTAGCACTCAGAAGAAACTGCAACTTGGTCAACACAAAGTCTGGAGCAGGAAGGAAGGGTCGCAGTATATTTCTTGTTTCCTAGACCTTATCTGACCCTGCACCATTTAATCCTACGGAAGAACTTCCACTGACATTAGCAGCATGAGAGCAGGCTCTGGCTGAGTTATCTGAAAGTAAACTGCTCACAGGGATTGCTCTTGCTGTGATCTTGTACGCCAGCAGCACAGGCAGGTTGCATTTCACTTTTTTGCTTCTCAGCTAACGCCCAGGGAAGGCTTCTTTCTTTCCCAAATAGGGACTGATTTTTGCCTAGTTCAAGGAAGCTTGCCAAAGCTCACCATGGATTGTCAGCTTAAAAATTATTTTGGTTTGAAAAAGACCCTCCATCACACCTATGCTGGCCATGATTCCCCTTGCAGGCAGTGCTCCCTTTCCCACTCTCAGTCAGGACAGGCATGAGCCCAGGGATGGAGAGCTCTCCAAGAGGGATACATCAGCTCAGCATGTTTCACTTAGGGGAAAATGGGACCGGAGCTCCCCATATAATAGAGATATCAAGTTATATTAGACAAAGGGAATGTGAATTATCATGTGAATTATTGTGCAGCAAGACATAAACCAAACACCAACTTCCTAGAGTTAGAAAAAGCTTACTCAGGAGGAAACTTTCCTTAACTTTGAAAGCTGAGTCCCAGTTCAGGAAGCAAAGCAAGTCACATCATCCTTCAATCTCACCATGTGATGGTAAAAACGTATACCTCTCTATTAATACATCTTCCAGGCTGCACATAACTATTTGGCATTTCATATATGAAAAAATTACAATTCGGAAGTGGACTGTGCCTTTAAAAAAAAATTTCTTTGTTATTTTCCTTCTTATATTTTTCTTCCAAATTTTAAGATAATCCCACACAGGAAAATAAAAAAGAAAGTAAAAATACATATGGGATTAGGAAAGAAAATTAAAAGCAACATTTTGGACTAGATCAGCTAGTTCATTGCTGAAATGTGCTTCCCACTACATTATTCAGATCAAATTGTTTATTCAGTAGAAGAAGCTTTGAAGGCTTTACGTCCCTGCACCTTTTCTCTCCTGAATGATTTTATTACAGCCATCTGCAAATGTTATGGCTTACTACACTAGTACTGTAAAGCTCTCATGTTAGAACTGGCCTTCATATATACTGGGATCTGGACATATGGTTGAATCCCATAAAGTTGGTAGTCCATAAGGTCGACAGACATATGGTTGAAAGGCTGAAAATTTGACAAGCTGAAATGTGTGCAATCACCTTGATTTGCAGAATAAACTGCATTTGTAAAAGCAAAAATATGTTCTGGTCTTTAAGTAGCACGGGAACCTACTGCCTAGAAAAATACCACACAGCTGCAGTGTAGGGACTTTTCTTCTTCTTTGCTCTGCCCCTTTCAGTTTCTCAAGTTTACATCCATCAATTTTATTGGACTCAGCCTTATGATCCAGAACGTGTATACAGTGTCATATTTAATACGCTAGAACTACAGCACATCATCAAGCTTGAGCGTGGCATTTAGAGACAGGAAGGATGGTCTTGTGGCAAAGGCACAGGCGCTGAGGCTGAGAGAACTGCACTCTTTTCTGCCTTGCCACAGACATCTTTTGCGAATTTCGGCAAATTGCTTCACCTTCTTTCACCTTTGCCCATCTTTGAGATAGGGGGAAATTATACCAGCCCACCTCTCTGGGCTGCTGTAAATCTTAATTCATGCAGGCTGAAATCCTGTGATGGAACTTGCTGTATAACTTGTGAAGTATTATTAATGGCACGCTTGCTTTTATCCTCCACGCATCACACTAAAGTTAGATAGAAGTGGTTGAAGCTGTGAAGACCTTGGCTGCGCTAGCTCCATCACAGATCCACAGCCTGCAGGAGGCAAAATGCACTGAGACTTCAGCTAATAGCTTAGTGTGCATCTTAAGTGAATTTCAAATTAATTTGATAGTTTTGAAAAAAGCTTGCAATTGCATTTATAATATAGGTATGAAATTGCAGCCTGTTCAGTGGAAGGACCCAAATTGGAAGTGTCAGCCTCTTCTGCATTTGGGATCATTCTAAGAGTAGGCCCAGATTTTTCAGTCAACTTTTTGAAACCTAAAAAAGAGAAAAAGCTTATTTTCTGAGTGTGTTGCAGTTTTCTGACCAGCTGATCACGATCTGTTGTAACTTCATTAAAAACATATTTTTAAGAGGAACACTTCCTGTCTTTCCTGGAGAAGCACAAGTGCTGGATGTTTTTTATACTAATGTCCTTTTTCCTGAATGAAAAAAAAAAAAATAAAAAGTAAATCTATGTGCTTTTTTGGTTTTTGCTTTTTTTGATATTTGAACAATTAGATTTTCATTTGTCACCACTTTTCATGGTTCACAAACCCATTGCAAGCAATGCTAGAATGAAGGTTGAGAGATTCAGAGGCCATGTTCCTGCTTTGCAGCCCCTAAATATTTACCCCAGAGAAATCATCTGGAGCAAGAAATAACATTGACAGATGAAACTACATGAGATGTCCTAATCATGTGTTACACCAACTGCTGTAAAGGGGAAAGCAGGAATGTCACTGAAGTATTGCAGTGGAACTGTTTCCCTTCCAGGGCAAGAAGAATGGGATTTGGCCAGTTCTTTGTGTCAACCCAAGAACTTCTAGTAGGACCATGTGGACGCAGATCAGGGAGCTCTGCCATTACCTCTGTACTCCATGCCTGCCACAGCTTGAGTACAGTAGGAAAAGGGGCCAGATTTCACAATCCATAATATTTAATTTATGCTGCATTACCAGTATTCTGCAATAGCTTCTAGCTTCATGTGGAGAAGGAAAATTCATTGTGTTACTGCAATGAGTGAAATGCATTGCTGCTGGCATCTGAATCTGAAATTTAGTGTAGAGGCCACCTCTTGTTGCAGGACCAAATTCTGCCAAGTTAATTTTGGGATGACATTTAATTTTAAGGGAAGTTATATTGTTCCTCTGAGAATTTGAGCTTCACAAGATCCTATTTCTTTAAAACCAGGGAATGCAGCCCTGTAATTAGGGTGCAGAGCATGGCAGGTAGTACAGGAATTCAGTGCTCACATTATTTTCCTGGGAAGTCTTATGAACTCATCCTAACTTTGGACAGGTTGAAATTAGTTGAGTGGATACTGCATATGTCTAATCTCAGATTTATCCATGCTGCTTAGCATGAGGTTCAAGAAACTTTCCATACTAAAGATGAAGATGGTTCTCTTCATGGTAAAACATTGGTACCATCTGATGAGCAAAAAAATATTTACGTTGCAGATAAGGAGGGCAAACAGTAGTGAGTAGGTGAGCAAGAAAGCAAACAGAATGGAGCATCTGGAAATAAGAGAAATATCCTAGCTCCTGAGCATCAATCCAGTCCCCCTTGGTCATCAGTGCTGTGTTGGGCTGATTCAGGACTAGGGTGAGCATCTGGAAATAAGAGAAATATACTGGCTCCTGGCTACTAATCCAGTGCCCTTGGGTCATCAGTGCTGTCTTGGGCTGATTTAAGAGTAAGGTGAATTTGTTCTGCTGTTGTCAACACCCATGTCTGCTACACACCAGCTTTATCATAGCTTCCCTAGGAAACTTGCAGTGTGCTTGCTCTGCAACAAAACCTGGAAACAGTTTTTCAGAATCCTACCTAGAAATTTTAAATCCTTTCATTGTTGTTCTATATTACATCATATTCTATTTTATTACTTGTGTGGGCTGTCGAGGGCCTCATAACTGTGCTAGTGCTTTCATCCTTTCCTTTTCCACTGTATATTTTATTAAGACCTCTTTTATATTTTTGTAGCTTTCATGCTGATGCAAGCACTAGTTTTATTTCCAGATTGATTCTGTAAACTAAATATTGTTTTTGAGCCTAGTAGCAAATCAGCTCTCTCTGGCTAGTATTTTGAATTCCCAGCCCAGGAGTTTCCTTTATTTAGAGCTTGATTCATAAAAAATTTACATGCTATTTAAAGATTATTTTTTCTTGCTTTACTCTGACGCAAGTTTAGAATTCCCTCTTTTACACTCAAATAAAGAAAAAAAAATTATATATTCTATGCTTGTGAAATCTGTTCTGTAGACAAGGTCTTTTATTGAAAACGGAACAGGTGCAGCTTGGGCAATTATATATAAATTGCATTTATCTGGCACCTTCGACCGCTTCGCTGTGCTCTGGCCGCTAATCCATCTCCATTGGGACTACAACTAACATCCAAACCACAAGCAACTTCAAAAGAACTGCCTTCAAAAAATAAAAACAAACTGTCACAGAAATGTTTCCTTCTTTTCTCCAAAGAGTGGGATTTCAGTTTGGCCCCCTCCCACAGAAAAAAAAAAAAAACACCCACTTGCCTTAGGCAAAGGATGGGTGATATTTAGTCTGGGACCAGTGACAGCTTATGATCTGATGTCTTATGACTTTTAAGCCACTGCAAATGTGAAACTCATAGGTTTTTCACTCAAAGGCTTTTAGCCCAGGAAGATTGAGAGATACTTACTGTTAGAGGTTTTTTTGTTGTTGTTTAGTTTTGACAGAAATGCAATTCTAGAGACTTTGCAAAGAGATTAGTTATAATTTCCCCTCTGTAAATTGAGTGCAGGTCCCCGTGGGAACCTCTTTTTGCAGATGGTAGAATAAAACATTTCCTTCAGATATTTGAGAGAGATTTATCACTCAGTGTCACTGCAAAATGTGACATCTACCTCACGCATCTATCTGATAACACAGAGTGTTCTGTGAGCCCTCCTGTGAGGTGCCATGGCTATCCCTCTCTCAGTTCAATCCCCATGGATGACACAGGTCATCTGAAATGAAACTGGGTAAAATGTGGGGTGAGATGTTCAAATATGCTTTCTTTCAACCCATCTAGTCCACTGATACGATATTACACAACAATGCTCTTACTGCATGCTAGCTAAATAGCTGACAAAGCAGCCAGAACTACTTAAAGTTGTAGGTTCTTCCCAACCACCTACGGGTGTAGGTCTCTCCACCCACCTACAATTCTAGGCTCTCCCTATCCACCTACAGCTGTTGACTTATCCCCATCAACCTACAATTGTAGATTTATCCCCATTCCCAGTGTAAAATACCTTACTTCAGCTTTATTTTATGGCCTACTAATGCATTGTAGGGATTAGGTACTCCTTTTAAATGGCTAAAATACTGGGGTTTGCACACAGGGGAAAAAAAATAATTCTCCCACAAATGTTCAGAAACCCGATACATTTAAAAACATATTTCAATTAGTGTTGTAACAGCTGCATGCTGTGCACTGCTAAGGTATGTTGTATAGTGTCTGAACAAAGAACTTTGCTCAAGCTGTCATGTTTCCTCAGATCAAAACTGAGTCCTTGATACAGATGTGGTAGACTAAATAGTTCTAGTATAGCCTTTTTAGCACTAATATAAATTAATATGAAAATACAAAGTATTTTAATCTTCTCATTTCTAAATTAATGTATAAAATATAGATGATTTCCTGCCAGGCTACCACTTTGCCAGTTGGAGGGAGGCCCCAGGTATCATGAGCAGGAAACGCAGCATTGAATGAATGCTGCATGCAAGGGATGAGCAAAGCAGACAAAGACTGAGGGACAGGCACATAGCCCAGCCTTGGGGAAGGGCAGGTGGAGACAGGTCTGGATGAGAAGCAGTGGAGGTGGCTGACTTCTGTTTGAAGAGAGAAAAAGTGCTGGACAATTGGATGGAGCACAGCTGTGGGGTGAGAAGGGTGTAGTGGGCATTAAAAAAATTAGGAAATAACAGAGAAGGAGCATTGCTGTGGAGAAGTGGAACAGGATAAGGGTTGGACTTATTGATGTTGGGGAAAAGTAAGTCAGAGGGAGGGACTGAAACAGCATGGGCAGTTCAGTGAGGAGGAGGACACAAAAAAGTCCTGAGGAAAAGTGGAAGGACTATAGGGAAAAAAAATAGAGGAACAAAATTAGCAACTATGGGGATTCTGGCAAAGGGATTGTAGTGTGTTGCTCTGAGTGAGCTCAGCAGGACAGCTAGGATGAGGCAGGGATGCAGGCAGGCCTATCATCAGGTGCATCCAGATGGGTGGTTAATGGCATTGGGAAAGTGTCCACCTCACTCGTGAAGGTTTTTGTTGGGCAGCACTGAGGTTTAAGGAGTACTTAGGTCAAGAGTGCTTTGGGATTTTACTCTAATTTGAGTAAGTGACTAAATCATGCTAAAATCTCCTGAGCTATGACTGTGGGATTTCCCCACTGTGGCAAACTTCTGCTCCAAATCCAGGTAGTTGCTTCACAGCTCTGGATTTGGTGCATTTCCAGGTCAAGGCAGAAATGCATAATTAGGAAACAGATCATAAAAGCAATACTGCTATAATCCAATACATCAAGCTTGAATTTTCAGTTTTACTCTAAGGGGAAATAAAGAAGAAAAGAACCCCCCCCCAAAAAAAAAAAAAAAAAAGGAAACCAACCAAACCTGTATGTATGCAAGATTAGGAACCTCTCATACAAAGAAATGTAGTTTGAGGCCAAATTTCCAGGCAACCTCTGTCACTTGGGTTATTCTATCTGTGGTTTCTCCTGTATTTTCCTTCCTGACAGATCTCATAACACAGTTTTTGGCTTCCTTGAGCATTTGTTAATCGCACCTTATTAAATGTGAACTTTCACAGTGGGGCTTGAAGGTAGCTGTGACTGGATTGGGGGGAAAAAATTCACATATTCCTTAGTATTTGTTCTTAGCAACTTTGCTATGGAAATTAATTCTTTTTATGCCTGAC
>NDXB01001482.1:64280-85345 GCA_002631895.1 Agapornis roseicollis
ATTACCTTATCAATTTTGCAGCACTTGAATATACAGTGCTATAATATAGTGTCTATCCACATCATTTCTCAACTTCAGCATCAAAGAAGTAAAGCATTATTTTACTACTGAATTTTCTCAAACTTTAAAATAGGATGTTTAAAGTTAGAAGGAAGACATGTTTATAAGTATTGTCTCAATGTATAAAATCATACAGTATTTACCAGACTTCTATCCAAAGACCGAAGCCTGCTTGCTTTATTCCTCATATAGGGTGGGTTTTGATATTTTTTGTATCCATGTACCCTAATAACAAGACTTTTCAGGTCAGCCATGTTACCTCAGAGGTGTTTTAGTACAATTTATGGAAGAATAAATTAAATACAAATGACTGTATTCTCGGCTAGGTTCCATATGGTGTCCTAGCCATTCATTTTTCTGCACAGCAAATAGAAAGAGGATATTAAAGGCGACCAAATCACACTTTTCCTCTTAAATTCAGCATTTATAGAACATGAAATTTATTTTTGCATTAATTTTTATCCGGATAGTAACATATGGCTCAAGGCAGAAGACATCCAGAAAGTCTAACAAAGGTGTACAGCAGTTAGGACACATGGTTGCATTTTGGGAAGGTGAATTGGAGCTTACTTTAATTCACAGAGTTCAGAATGATCATAATAAATGAGCTGGGCACTTACTGTGGGGGCTTGCTGTTGTGTTGCCCCACTATTGAGTGTGACAGCTATGAGTTACTCACACCCAACTAGCTCTGATCTGCATACCCACATCACATCTCTCTGCAGGAATGTGGCTCTTCTGCCACTGTGACAAATGTTGCTGTCTCTAACTCGTTAACTCAGGCTTTAGTACAGTGAAAATGCAACCAACAGTGACACGCTGGTTTTGTTTTTCTTTGGTTTTGTATGGGTGATCACTGGTCACGCTTTCTCACACTCCAAAATTCAGAGCCATCTGCCAGGTTTTGATGATTTCCACCTGGGAAGGGTGCACTCTGCTTTCCATGGGTGCCCATGCTTCATACCACACACGACCTATGCTTTTGTGGATCTTTGTTATCCTACCAGTACTACACAGGGCTCATCACTATCAAAAGTCACTAAGTTTTCTTGTTCTGGCTTCAGGAACAGAAGAATGGACTTCCCCTATTCGGATTCCTGTAGTGGTAAGTATTCATCAATCATCTCCTAGTCTTGAGTTGAGCCTTTGAGGTTCTCTTGGGGTCCCACATACACCAGGAGCACTGTATAGCACAAAGGATTTTCCAGGCTCTCCTGAAGTGTGACTTTCTATAACCCATTGGAAGTTTATGTATCCTCAGTTGAGGGGATCTGCAGTCATTCTGTCAGTATCTTCATGAACCACAGTTCAGCAAAGCACAAACCTTGGGCCTACAGTGCAAGAAACATATTCATTATTCAACCCTATTTGTAGGTATTTGAGACTGAGAGAGAAGCCAGACTTAGGGCAAGGGAAAAGATCTTCTTAAAATTCATCTGACTTACCAATGCAAGAGCAGGTCTTAAATAATGCAATTTTGTGGTTTTGTTCTTGGATGGACATTTGCATGTCTTTCTATAAGTATGTTCAGCAATTTCAGCCCTGCCAGGACTTTGAGTCTAATACTCAAACCCCAAGCATGCACAGCTGTTGGTGAAGTCCTTTGTGTTTTGACACATTGAAGGTAGGGAGCTGTGGTTTTGGGTCAGATATGTTTTTCCCGGTATTCTTTCAAAAGAATGCAAAAATTACACCTCAACTCAAACACATGAGTAACACCAGGGGATTACTCAACATCTGATTTCAAGACTGAATTATCAAGGCCTTAATTACCACAATGGGAACTTTAAAATGTCACAGCACCAACCACTGCCATGCCACACAATGCTGTTCTTTCTTTTTTCCTGTTAAGAACAGGTTTGCTTATTCATACTGCAAATGAAGAAACATCTTTAGGCCCAAATATGCAAACAGTGAAGTCACTAAACAACTGACTTCAATTCACATGAGCAACATTACTTGCCTGAATATTAAAAGCAAAACCTAAGCCTTACAGAACAACCCATTGTAACTTTAGGGTGACAACACTGAAGTCATTGGAGTAGTTTGTAAGTTCAACTAAACCACAAATGAAGACATTCATGTGCATATGTCCAGCCAAATGGGAGTATGGATATTAATTCTTAACAAAGTTCGTTAAATATTTTTACCCAATGAAGCAAATATTATAGTATTTTGAAACATATAATGTAAAGGTCTCCTTTTATATCTTTACCCAGGTCTAAATGAAATAAGAGCCTTCAATGTATCTTGGACATTTGGTTGACAAATAATGAAGCTGTAAGACTTTGAAAATCCTGTACAGTGCATGTGCAGTCCACTGGCTCCAGACATATATCTACAATCTGGAGCTGTGGAGCCTGAAATAAACACAGCTGTGTTTATCTGAATGTGTGATCCCATGTACATGTTAGAAAGTTCAAATAAATGCACTCAGTGCGACGATGCTGTAAATGCAGCGAGTGCATTTGTCAGATGTGTGATGATGCAATCTCTTAAATAAACAGACTGAGCTGTTTGTTTGACTCCTGAGCTGCATAGACATAAAAATATATGTACATTAATTGAAGCCAGTAAAACGAAATCCAAACCAGCTATAAGATCTTAATTGAACCTTAGCTAAAAATTTACCTGTTGCTCTTACACCAAGAATAAACATGTTCTGTGTGTTAGCATTAAGTGTATGGTTTAAGTTTTAGACAATAATAGACTAACATAATAGATAACCATCCGTTCTGGTTTTAGAGGACCAATCCTGTATTTTCCTAAGATAGCCCATTTCCTAAGACCAACTCTAGAAATTATAGGATATCTCCAATTTATCATCTCAATAACCAAAAAGACAGCTCTATTTTATAGCTAAAATGTCTGTATTTTGGATCTGTGGTCTGTTTGGCATTCAACAGAAGTAATAGTCTATAGAATATGTTTCTGATGAGATGAAGAATATGTGAAAGAAAGGGAAAAACTGAATGAACATAGATGCTATCAAAGATGTTGTTTTACTCAGATTTAACACAGGCTCAGTGTTTCACTATAAACTCATTCAGAACATCAAGTTACTGGAAAAAAATCTTACACTTGAGAAATATGCAATAGTTACTGGTGAGTCAGAAGTTGGAAGCACTGACACCACTACACACTATTAAAAAGTCCTACTTTTCAGTATTGTCTGGCTGCTCTGCAACCCAAAATAACATCACTGAAGAAGTATTATAAAGTTTTTTAATTTGTCTTGAGCATATTTACTTGGAAAACATGAGCTGTACAAAGGGTCTCGAAAATGGTTACTGTGGAATTAGACCATCAAATTTCTTGACTTACATGCTTTAAAATCTTGCCCAAAAGATGGCACTAACATTGTTTTTAGTAATATATATTGGATATAGATTTTATTCTCCCATGTAAAAGTATCTTCAAAATGGCCACAAATATATTTTGGAAGAAGATACTTAATATGCACTACTATGTCAGCTAACAATTGCTATACAGAAATTAAGCTTCCTTCATATTAGGATCACCAGACACTGCATAAGGAAACTATTGCTGGATCAGCAGATGTATCTGTCAAAGTACATAGACACCGAGCTATGAAAACTTCATCCCAACCAGGACTATTTAAATCTATGTAATATGCCATACAATGTACCAGAACAGTATCATACATTTAAATCATGCGCTATTAAATCTCTTGAAAAGTATGCTAAGACTAGATAAACTTCATTGAACAATTTATATCTGATTTAAAATATTCAAAGTATTACACTGTTGAATTTTATTACCAGTAATTTATTTTAAGTTCTAAAATATTTAAATTACACACTGTATAGGGAATGGCAAGGAGTTTGCACATCTTCTCAAGCAGCGGAAGTACCTATTTACAATGCTTTCACAGCTTATGTTAATATGATTATTTTGAGTATGTATGGAGACCGTCTTTCTCCTTTTCACTAACCAGATCATGTCAATGAGTTTGAAGAAGGTGGGCCCTGAAAGAGCTAAAAACTTGCCATTGATTGGCAAGAAAGGAGCATTTGACAAGCAGAGGACTCAAGTGGGGATACTGTAATTTACAGCAGACTGGGTAGAAAAATACTGCTGGCTTCAATGTTACTCTCACTGAAGCTAGCAGAAAAAGGATCTGTAAAGAGTCAAACAGTTTTCAGTATTATGTCTTCTGAACATCTGATGATATTTATTCACATGCAATGCTCCTTCCCTAGTAGCATAACTCATATAGCTTCCAAAATCCTCAGGTGTATGTTAAGATATTGTGATGAAGCTGAACATTAGATAAAAACCAGGGCAAATGACATAAGAAAATGAAACAAATTGGTCAGTGTGAGAGGTATGATCAAATTATTGTCAAGTCTTTTGCAAGCACTGTAATGTAGATCTTAGGGGGAGAGGAAAGTAGGTTTGAAGAGAGAATATAGAAACTGAATATAAAGGCAACAGAGAAATGAAAGTGAGAGGTAGCGAAGGGAAATTTCATGGTAGTTCTTAGAAGAGAAGTCAAACAGCTTATGTTTGTTCTATGCAGTCAACACAAGGGATTTTATGGGATTCAGGCGAGAGTAGCTATGGGTTGAAGCTGTGTTAGAAAGTACAAGAAGAGGGAGATGTAGAGGAACTGCTGGGATGAGAATGCCACCCACAATGGAGAAGGAAAAAGGGAGATAGAGCAAAACAGGGAAAGGGATACATGGTCTGAGGAAGTGGCGGTATGGAGAGATGTCAGAAGTGAAGAAATAGCTAGGGATGGTGCCAGGATAACAGTGAGGGAAAATGATTCGTATGTACTGGCTTTTCTTTGTAAGCCACGTAGCTGCTCTAACCCAGGGATGTTAATTTGCTTATATTGAATTTAGCTCCAAAACGAGGAAGAGAGGGAGTGCAAATTATGCTGACATGATGTATATATAACTTTTCACTACAAAAAGATGTACCACAGATGAGGAGGGTGAGGAATTACAGGAGCTGCCCCAAAGCACATTTAATACTTAACACCACTTCCTTACTTAGTTGAAGTAATTTATGTCTCCAGCCTGCTGCCCTTCTGCTAATAAGCCCCTTCTGAAGTCAGTTAGTTACAGAAGCACAAGGAAAAGAAAGCGTGCTTCTCAGAGATGGAAGACCTAGCCACTCACTTTTACTTTTAGTTTACCAGAGACAGAAACAGGTTTCCTTTTAGAGTTGAATTTTTGTTGTTGCATCTGGCGTAAACCAACCTTTATACCCCCTGCTTAAACCTTATTTTTCTTTGTGGGGGGAATTAGTCAGGGAGAAAAGAGAAGTGAGGACTAGTGACTGCACTGTAAAATAGCAACAGAGACATCACAACAAAATCGGGGAATTTACAAAAGTGAAAAATTAGATACAGCTACTGAGGCCACCAACCACAGGTGGGTTCTCTCATATTAACATAAAACCCCTCAGTTAAGAGGAATCAGAAAAGCATGGTACCAATTATTGTAAGCTGCCATCGCCACTCCTGTGGAGGTTCTGCTCAGTCCACAAGAAAAATTTCATGCTGTGTTAGAAGGGCCTGAAAATCCCCACACCATTGCTGGGAAACTCCCCACAATATCCCTACACACAGAAATTTTTTTGTGCTGTCGTACATCAGATCATCTAAATGCAACTGGTTGCCTTTGCATAAAAGTGGAGGTGCTCATCTGGTACACACCCAGCAAGCCATCCTGCAGGAGTACACCTGGGGGAAATATCTCCTACAATAGGTGCTGGACCATAACAGGACTCTGCTGCCCCTTCCAGCCCCTTGCTTAATGAATTTTTCAAAAACCAAAGGGAACTGCCATCCTAGCAACAGGAACTGGACAATTTGCAGTAGGTGCTACGCATGGTAGTGCTAGTAGCAGCAGGAGTGCCATGAATATGGAAGTGAAGAGCTAAAAGGAGGAAGAGACATTTGGAGAGAAGTATCTTGCTCAGCTTCTCATAACAAAAACTAGTTTTAAAATCTTCAGCAGTGAAGCAAATGGGTAGGGTGTCACCGGTTCAGCTGAAAACTCACTTGCACCTTATGGTCACCATCTGTGGTGTGGAACGTTTTCAACCTTGACAAAGCAGATTTGTCCGAGGATATTTCCGCTCTTTGAAATAAGAGAATTAGCTGTGGTAAAACCGGAACCCGCGTTGGCACATCTACACTCAGGCGATCTCTGGAAAAAAAAAAGTAGATCATTGCAACAAGCGTCTGGTTGCCAACCTGTAAAAAATAACACCCTGCCACCCCCAGCTAGCTCCAGCTGTGTCAGTCCTGAGCAACACCAAAGGCCACTGTCTTTTCCTCCTCCTTTTTAAAATATGAAGTGCCTTTTTAAAAGCTCATGAGAAGAAAGGCGTATGCAGCAGGTGGTCACATCTGTGTCCACCTCCCTCCATTGTGAACAATTTGCTCCTGAGTGCTCTCAGCAAGGAAAAGGATGGAGACTCCGGGTGTGAAAGGAGGATGAGGGTGTGTGTAAGAGGACAAGGGCAGGCACTCTCGCTCACATCTCAAGGAGGAATGGAAGAAGATCCTAAAACCAATGAGCTGTTTGTCCTCTTTCTTGCTCTATTTCAACATAACTACTGGGGAAGAATCCCCCCAAAGCCTAGCTACCTGACATGCACAAAAATAAACATGTTTTAGATATGTATGCACAGCCATGCTCTCTATCAGCTGTTAAGATGGAACAGACCACAAAAGTATAAAACATAGATGGTTTCCTTTTGATTTGTCCTTCATTTAAGAATTCTCCATTGGCTGTAATTTCATTTGTAATACTGCCATGTTTGTTTATTTTTCAAGGAACTGAGTCAATACTCCAAATGATGACTCTAGCTCTGGACAGAGCCTTTCTGTTCAAATCATTTAACATTTTGATAATTTTGTAAGTATTGTAAGGTTCCTGTGTCAAGCTGGAGAGGAACACTGAATCCTTGGCTCCTCTCTGCTTCTGCTAGGATTTCCATTTGGGCAACTCATTTAATCACCCTGGGCTTCAGTTCCCTTAGACTGCAAAATGCAGACCAAGTGACTTAACTCAAAAGCATATGTGAGCATAAATTCGTGTATACAAATTTATATCATGTTTTTGGGAGCCAGAAAATACTTGCCTAAATGGATAGATCCAGCAGTGCATCTTTCTTCTAAAGAGAAAACAATGCTTAATTATTCCTGGCCACCACCCTGAATGTCACAGATATTTTTCAGTTTTGACTTTTGAGGAAGGACACAGCCATGGACTACAACTGCTAAATACAAATGTTTAATCTGATCTACCCAGTATTAATCCAGGTGGGATTCTTTTTTTATTTGTTTGGTTGGGTTTTTTCTCCCTCTTGATTCTTGAATTTTACTTCTTCTCCCAAATTCTCCTACTCCTTCTCATAAAGAGGTAGACTCCCAGCAAACCAAATTTCAGCAGAGATAAGTAGAATTGTCAGGCTAATTAGAATCCAATTAAGATAGCCAAATTTAACCACTTCTAGTCCTGGTAGGCAATGTCACATGTTCCAGTGACACAGGAAGTACTGTGATGCAAATTAAGTATCATTAGTTAAAGGCAACCAGTAGAGACACAGGATGGCAATTGTCTGCATGCAGAAACCACAAGAAAGCGTACAGCCCTCACCACCAAGAGCTTTCTATGTAACTCTGGCCTTTAAAATGTGTGACAATGACTCAGAAAGAGGAACACAAGAAAATCTGCTAAAAAAGCAGTTTGTCACAATGTGGGATTCATTTCTTCAACAGCCATAACCTCAGTTTCCTGATTCAGCAACTTTGATGCCTGTAAATTAAAGAAATAAAGTGAAATGGCAACATGTATGCATGGGATGGAGGTAAAACCTTATTGAAAAGAAAAAGCACTTCGGTGGTCAGGAAATATATTGCGGTGTGCCTGGATTCAAGATTAGTGTCACTTGTAAAGTTAGGAGAACCCTTGTATTATAATTAAGCTTATCAAAGCCTTAGTAAAATTCAAACATGGGTGAAGTATTGGCCCAACTGAAGTCGGAGTGATACTTCCAACCTCTCACCAAGTGTTTTTAATGTGCATAAAGACCAGTACTGGGGCTGAAAATCAAAATAGAAAAGATAAATAATAAATTAAATAACATAAGTTAAAGCCTCCTGGAAATGAAAACTGATTAGCGAGATTTCACAGAGGGTTTCAATTAAGTCTGTTTCTCATTTTTGTTTATCTATATTTAATACCGATAAATAATGTTATTTCATTAAAATTCTCTGAAGGGTGTTTCTAGCCTTTCTTAAAGGGATAATCAGGCTTACATAAAAAAACATCACCTATGGATTCTGGGTTGGCAAAGTGGAAAAAGCACACTTACTGTTCTCCCCTAATAACGCTTGCATGTTTTCTTGCACTCTGTTTCCCCTCTTACTTTGCAGACATTAGAAATGGAGCTCTACTAAGAGTTCCCATACTCTCCCTGTGTTGAAAACCTGGAATATTGGCTGCTGCTGAGCTTAAATACTGTGCTTCGTGATTCATTTATTCACCCTCAAAGATAAGAGAGGAAGGCCCAGGAGAACCAGTTCAAGTCTTCCCATCTCACATGGTCCATGTAGCCCTGAGATGTGAGGATGCAGAATGAGTTGTTGGGCCCTGCCATATAGCTTACTTCCAGTGTTACCTACACCCGACCCCATCAAATGTTTCAATCTACAGAGAAAGGATGCCAGTACTAGGCTTACATAATTAGGAAACAGTGACCATCACTGGCAAGCCTTTATCTACCACATTACAACCTTGATCATACTCATCCTTGCACAGCAAGCAGCAGAACTTCCCTGGGTTCAGCTGCTGGAGATCAACGCCAGGTCCTGGAGGCAAGCAGGTGAAAAGCTCCCCTGCATATGTGCTCTTTAATTAAAAGATGTGTAAGGTGAAAAGGGGCAGCACATTAATGGGCATTGCTTTAGATGAGGAGATGGAGCTATACACAGAACAGTAGCACACAAGCAAGGGTTTCAGTCACCCTCCTGCTCCTGGACTGTAATTTGACAGCCATGTACTGTGACTTCAGTATTGCAGAAAACAGCACTGCATTTCCTAGAACTGTTTAACACTGTTTAATTGTGATAATTTAAGCCAGGTGGTCTCCACAGCAGCCTTAGCCTTAGGCCTGGAGAAAAGCAGAGAGGAAAAAGCAGTGAATTTTCTGTTTGTGCATGGAAAGAGTTCAGAAAATGCAGCTGAGACATTCATAAACAATGTGTAGCAATTGCATGCTTCATATCAGCTCCTGCAGCGCTGAGGAAGATTTTGGTGCAGGCAGCCTTCTAGGAAAAGATCCTCCCCTCTGTAGTACTATGTCACCTGGAGCATGGAGGAACATCCTGGATACTGATGGAGCAGTTAAAAGGACCTATGAAGGCAGGGACTGGAACAATGAATTTATGAGTGGTGGCTTTGAGGACTAGGATGCTGTAAGATGAGACTTCTTTGCTCACATGACACTGAGATGGAAAGAACTGGGATTCTTTCATTTCTGAAGAGTCCAGGTGACTATCTGTTCTATAATAACCACCACCACCCCAGTGAGATGCTTTTTCTGAGCAGATGTGAGTGATAAAGTGGAAACGTATGAATGTTGTGCCAGAGGTCTTTTATTTGAATAATTATGTAAGAAGAAACATGGGTGGCTTTCAGGACGGATGCAGGTAGCATGTGGCTGGTGTTGCCAGACCCACTGCTGCATTTGTTGTTTATAAGCTGGAAATCATGTAGCTGAACAAGAGTGATCTTGTTACTCCAAATGAAAGCACTTTCTCTGCCCCCAGATTTTACCCAATTATCTATTTTTTTTGTCAACCTGAGCAGAGTAGTGTCTCCAGCTGGACTGATGGACGCCTGAAAGATTAAGGTTGTCTGTGAGCAGATGAGAATGTTTTTGCATTTTTATCTCCAGCTCTCAGGGACCTGACTGAGACTCGCAGTTCTCAGAATGCTGAAGGAGGGTGCCCAAAAAGTGCCATAGCAAATGTAGCAATTTTTTTTTTTTTTTTAATTGACTTTGATTTTTAAGAAAAGACCTGAAACCCAGGTCTGCATCCAGTGATACTCAAAAAGGATGGGTGTCTGCTCAGTTCTGTGGTGCTTTCCCTGTCCTACTTTTCCAGCAAGTAGGAGATCTGGGATTAATGGTCACCTTAGTCTCAAGCTCCATTTTCAGCAAGTATCCCTAATCCTCAGAGCAGAGGTTGAGCTCCAAGTCAGGCTCTGTGCACCTTGCAATACCACAAAAATTTCCTGCAACTAGGAGAATTAACAAGAAAAGGAAATACTGCTTTGTCATCCGGAGGTCAGAGCACTCACCAGGACGAGGGAATCATAGAATCATAGAATCAGAATTGTTAGGGTTGGAAAGGACCTTAAGATCATTTAGTTCCAACCCCCCTGCCATAACCAGGGACACCTCACACTAAACCATGTCACCCAAAGCTTCATCCAATCTGGCCTTGAACACTGCCAGGGATGGAGCACTCACAACATCCCTGGCCAACCCATTCCAGCATCTCACCACCCTAACAGGAAAGAATTTCTTCCTTAGATCCAATCTAAACCTCCCCTGTTGAAGTTTGAACCCGTTACCCCTTGTCCTGTCACTACAGTCCCTAATGAAGAGTCTCTCTGCAGCATCCGTATAGGCCCCCTTCAGGTACCGGAAGGCTGCTAAGAGGTCTCCACACAGTCTTCTCTTCCACAGGCTGAACAGCCCCAACTCTCTCAGCCTGTCTTTGTATGGGAGATGCTCCAGTCCCCTGATCATCCTCGTGGCCCTCCTCTGCACTTGTTCCAACAGTTCCATGTCCTTTTGATGTTGAGGACACCAGAACTGCACACAATACTCCAGGTGAGGTCTCACAAGAGGAGAGTAGAAGGACAGGATCACTTCCTTTGACCTGCTGGTCACGCTTCTTTTGATGCTGCCCCAGGATACAGTTGGCTTTCTGGGCTGCAAGCGCACACTGAAGCCGGCTCATGTTCATTTTCTCATCAACCACCACCCCCAAGTCCTTCTCCGCAGGGCTGCTCTGAATCTCCTCTTTGCCCAACCTGTAACTGTGCCTGGGATTGCTCTGACCCAGGTGTAGGACTTTGCACTTGGTATGGTTGAACTTCATGAGGTTGGGATCAGCCCACTTCACAAGTGTGTAAAGGTCCCTCTGGATGGCATTCCTTCCCTCCAGAGTATCCACCGAACCATAAGCTACCTTCAAAAGTATTTCCAGTTACTAAAAATGTGTCTGCCCTAGGATCAGTGAACTGAAATCTCCCTATTCCCAAATTAGTACATTAATAGTCATGCTTGCTTACTGTTTTCCTGTGCCATTACAGGCATCATAAGCTGTGCCTGCACCATCCACATTCGAGTCCAGGATAGACAGAAAACTGACTGAAGAAAATTAAGCTCCACCTTGATGTCCCACTTTTCTCAGGCTATGTTTTTGCAACTTTGTAGCAGATGGTATTAGGTATATCACTTTGGAGATGCCAAGTGATGTACTATCATCTATCAGTGTTTTTATTTAATGAGGAGGGAAATTCTGACTCCTACTTACACTTGGGAAGCTGCAACATGGAGACAGGTTTCATTTCATACTGCTGTATCATCCACCCTGAGTTCTTAATGACTATTTTTAATCTGGATACTAAAGGAGCTATTAATTAGGGAAATATATCTGGGTGCATAATAGGAATTGTAGAGACTATAATGGCGTATTATAGCATCTTAATTTTCTTCAGAGACTACAGTTAGCAGTGAGTTGATCTGCACTATGGTGATTTTTTTTGGTCTTTTATCTGACAAAATAAAGGTTGCAAATATAGGGCAGCTGAGCCATAATAACCCTCCCTGGCACTGAGGTGAGGTGTGCGGTTCCCTGAATTCTCCTTTCAGCCCTTCTTGTAGACAGGCTTCACATTTGTTAATGTCCAGTCAGCTGGGACTTACCCAGTTAGCCAGGACTGATGCTAAATGATGCAAAGTGGTTCTGTGAGCACTTTACATATGTACCCTGTCAATATGTTAAAAAGGAGCTGTTTTACTTAAAAGCTGATGCCTCTTAAGTGAAATGTAGAAACTGTTTCAGGGCTCTGCGGTACTTGGCACCAGCTTTGCTTTTAACTGCAGTAGGACAAATATCAGTATTTAATACTGTATAGTATTATAATTTAATGAAAGAAATGAGTGAGGAGGAAAAATACAAGTAACTGGGGTGGAGTTGCAGTTTTTAAAGTGTGAAGTAGGTGACAATATTGCACACAACTACCACAGTATTTTGCCATTTACATACAACCAAGTCCTTGGTTTTATATTTCAGTTTTAATGTGGCACAATAGTTTCAATTACCTGTACATCAGATCATAGATGCCACACTTTTGGTGGACTTTCACTGTTGAATAGATGTAATCCAACCTTCCTGTTTTGTGAGATCACAAAGGAGGATGATTGCGTTGGTGCAAGCTAACTTTATTTTCCTTTTCAGAATGAAATTCTTCTTCTTTTTTTTTTATTTTAAGAACTTAGACTTGTAATATTACATAGGGAAAAATATATTGAACAAATTTATTCTGTATAGCGACTGGATTATCAAGTCAGCTGAAATCCATAAAAGCTAACTGAAGATGAAATACTTCCCTCTCATGTGTTCCTCTGCTACATCTGAATAAAAAGGTGGGATTTTTTCTCTCCAGAAAAACCAGGATGAGGTTCCTCCATATCCTTCTGAGGAAGCTGGTGCTGGTACTGATCTTGCTTACAAACAGCAAGTGAGCAAACTCTTTGCAGTGGGTATTTTTCATTGGAAAATTGCAGCAGAAAGGGCATGAAATGTAAAGAAATAGAAAAGGGCCAATAGGAAAACATTAAAAGCAGTAATCAACTGAAAGCACTATATGAAGAGATCGTGCAGCTGATGACCTTAAAAAAGCCCTAGCACCAAAGTAAATCACACTGCTGTCATTACTGAATACACCTCTCATTTCTTCTCCACAAAGCCAAGGTGTAAGCCACTTGGAAGTAATCCAAAAGCATTATCCTCTTTCCTGCTGGTGTGGGTGAGAAACCCCCTTCGGCAGCACCAGTCCTCATACAGAGGCTGTTGTGATTGTGTCTTCATAAGAAAGATGGAGAAGCAGTTGATTCCACCTGGACTCCTTACAGGTCAGTGAATGCTGCAGTGCCAATGCCCAATGGGATGCCCAAGCCTTTGGTGCAGCACATGGAAAAGGCTGTGGTGGGTTCTTGGGCTGATCACCACCTGTGTCAGTACTTCAGCCCTGTGCCTTTCAACATCCTCACAAGTTTCACAACCATAGGAATGAGTCTGTTTTAACCTAAGGCATTACCAAAATAGATTGTTTGCAACTTGTTTCTTTAAGTTTCTAAATGTGCAAGAAAGGTAAGAAAGCTGATGAATGAAGGAGGAAATAGAATCTATATGAGACTATGCCCCCTTTTCCCTTGCCCTTATAAAAATATGCAAAAATCAGCAATGGGTTAATGTGATAGAGACTTTTTCATAAAAGACAGACTAATCAGGCCACAACCCACTTCACCATTGGAAAAAAGCACCATTGCTCTGCTCTCAACTTGTCTCAATGTTGGGGGGAGGTGTCAGCAACCCAGGCAGCCTGCAGAGCCCCACTCTCTTCTTGGAAACAGGAAAGGTGGTTATGTATAAGCTGGCAGATTTGGGTTGCAATCAGGTCTTAGGGACACTTACGAGTTTTAACTAGCTAAACATTGTCAGTTCTCTACAGCCTGGTCCTGGGGTGGGGAACTAGTACCCCACACTTTCATGAATGCTTGCAGAGATATATAGCTTAGACTCAATGAATATCAGAGACTTGGTATTGTGTTTTAAATTAATTCTTCAGCCTATACCTTCGTCTGCCATAGTACAAATGAACATTGCAGGCTGAACATTAGATATTTATGTTTGTTTAACAATCTGTAATAAGCTATCGTGGCTGATTTTGACATGTACATTGAAGATATTGCTTTTTTATCAATATCATGGTACATTTGTCAGCAGAGAAGGATAATTGTATTGCTATGTATATAACTGATCTTGTAGTGTGGCATTCTTTTATACTGTTCACAAATTGAATACATTTCGTCTTCAGTACAAGGCTATTAATTAAAATCAGAGAGAAATAGAGAATTCTAAACTGCCCTCTGTGGAGCACCTCTGAGCAGTGTCTTCCCCAGTATCATCTTCTCCAAGTAATAACTTGAGTCCCTGAAGGGGGCCTTCAAGGATGCTGGGGATGGACTCTTCATTAGGGGCTGTAGTGACAGGACAAGGGGTAATGGGTTCAAACTTAAACAGGAGAGGTTTAGATTGGATATAAGAAAGAAGGTCTTTACTGTTAGGGTGGTGAGGCACTGAAATGGGTTGCCCAGGGAAGCTGTGAATGCTCCATCCCTGGCAGTGTTCAAGGCCAGGTTGGACAGAGACTTGGGTGACATGGTTTAGTGTGAGGTGTTGCTGCCCATGGCAGAGGGGTTGAAACTAGATGATCTTAAGTTCCTTTCCAACCCTAACTATTCTGTGATTCTATGATCACCTACTCCTCTATTTATTTATTCATTATAGGACACCACAGGAAATGCAAGGCCAAAAGTCTGAAATCAAGGGCACAAGAGGTAGGACAGAGAGGGCTTACACGGCTGCTATAAAGGCATGAGAGCATATTTTTGTATTACAGCAGGCATCAAGCAGCATCTGCTGTAGTTACAGCAGCAAGAGTAGCTTTTGTTCCGTTCCTTGATTTTCACACACCAGTAACTTAGACAAATGAACTGCATACGTAGACACAGGTAGTCATCTTCATTCTTCAGAAGTGTCTGACCACTGCTGAGTTTTAATTACTTCTGACTTCTACAATAATTTCTTTCCAACCTGGCTGCTTTTTTTGTAGCCAATAATAAACTAAACATAAGGCCAGGTTTCAAGAAAAAAAGTAAATTTAAAGCAAGAAATAATTTTAAAGTGATAAATATTAACTTACATAGACTAGAATATACAGGATTTTATGCACAAGGAAGATGAGACTTAAATAAGGCAGTAACAGTACTGAAGAGCTGGGAAGGATTGCTCTTCCATAGTTTAATGAAGATCATAAGAGAGAGAATGGGTCAGACCATACTTAAAAACTAATTGCTCATTTTCCTGGTCAACGTTAAGATTTTCTGCAGTTCAGGTTACAGAAGGAGTGAAATGAGGTTATTTATATCGACTGACCAAAGTGTAATAAAACTGTAGTAAAATTTCACTGGGAGAATTCGCAATGATCAACTTTTGCCTCTTCTGACAGGGTATAAAGAAAAAAAGAACTGCACCTTCAGTAAAATCCATTGCTTGGTGATCTCTATGCCACAGCTTAAAATAAGGCAAAGTGAACTCTGGTAAGAACAAAACCAAGCAGTATAGGATGAGAGGCCAGGTGTTAGAGAAGCTCTAGTTCTGTAGATCAGCTAAAGGCTTAGTTTTCATATTATAAGTAAAGGCCATATTATAAGTTATATTATTACATATTATAAGACCAGAGGCAGGGCAATTTCCAGTCATCCTACCAAATTTATCAGGATTTTCTCTTAGTAGCACAATGTGGACCTTCCTGAATATATTCCTGAAATTTTGGTAATTTTGACAACAAGCAATAAGGCAGTGCATAGGATGAAACGAGATGGGAAGAATGGCTCCAGCATGCAGAGAGGATACTTCTCCATTGGTTGTAACTGAAACACAATACCGTGACTATAGGTATTTCTTTCCTATTTGTGTAAATGTCTTACTGTGGTGGTTTTCACCATAAACATTGTTTTCATCTCTTTTCCTCATTTTAGATCTAAACTCCCATCTTGCAAACTTTCTTTGTGGTCACACAAGGATACTAGGGGAAAAAGGCTGGCTGTTCTCAGCTTAGAATATATCGATTAAGTGATGTTTATTAATTTCAAAAGCATTTCTTGTTATCAGAATCCACCCACCTCTGCTTCCAGTTGTACTTGTCAGACCAGTTATGAGAAATTTGCTTTAACCGCTGCAGTCAGTATCTTGTTGATTCCTACAGCAACAAGTTTTATATTTGCTAGTAACAATACCACTCAGCAACAGTGGGACTAGTTAGCTGGAGAGGGGCAGATTTTTCTGCCTTTTCATTTTCATGTTCAGATGGAGACAAGAAGAGGCCTGGTTTAGCTTTTAAACATAAGAATGTAGCTGAAGTTGCTTTTCAACTTCAATTGACTGTATCCCTTCTCAATATTCTGCAAATTGATGTGACCATGCTTCCACATAACTCAATAACATATTCTCTGCTGATAATGTAATAATTTAAAAAAACATTCTCCAGTTTATCACAAAAACAGGAAAAAATAAAGGATGAGCATAGTCTAGGAAAGCTCTTGTTCCACTAACAACTCCACAAAAAGCCACATGTAATTTTTTTTTTTCCCAGAAATTACTCAGAAGATCACCTGCTAATCCACTGGCTGGTACAAAATAGCTGCCATTAGGTAAAATGCATAGCAAGTAGCTCCAAAAAGGCACAACATTGAAAAGGGCTGTGGGCTTTGCTTTGAAACTGTTCTTTCCCTCACACCTGCTAGGCTGACACAGCTGAATTTTCCCATTCTTGTCAAATCTTTCCAGTTTAAAATGAGTAATAGTGCCGTATTCTGAAGAAATACACCATTTAATGTTGTATTCTCCAGTAAAGATCCTCCTAAACACTTTTTGCTGCAAAGGTTACTATGACAGCTGTTTGGCTGAATATATTTTCAAAAATGGGTGTTTATGTTCTTCCACAGCTATTTGAATTCCTTTTCTTCATGTGTTATATCTAAAATATGATTTTGTTTTTTAATCAAATTTAGAATGTGATTCATTATTTATCAGAACCATTCTGTTTAATTGCTACAATTCACTTCATCTTCTGTAGGGTACGTACCTCTTCCACCTTCAGTCTTTAATTGACTGCAGTTTTATTTGCTGCACCTTCTTCATCTTAATCGATTGTGCTGTGACAGCTCCTTTTGAAACATCAAGCAGAAAAGACGAAGTGTTTTCAAAGATTTTGAGGCCATCACGGTTCTCCAGCCTACAGCCTGTGTGAGGCAGATCAGAGACATTTACACAGACTACCTGAATTTTGAGTTAAAGAGTCTGCAGTTCAGCCGCTTGTGGTTGAGCTAGAACATTCTTCTAGGAAGTTTTCCAGTTTAAAGACTTCAAGTGACAAAACTTATCCCACATCCCATGTGTAGTATCCAAATGTTAAACTATTCTAACAGCTAAATTATGTGCAATGTTAAAAATTTACACCTCATTTCTGATACAACTTTTTCAGCTTCAGTTTATAGACAGGTGACCATTTTATGCTTGTATCTTTTAATCTTGTGATTAAAAGGACTTCTAGAATTAGGTATCTTCTCTGACTTCTTTAATGGGCTGAAATTCAGACTGAAATTAGTAGCATATAACTGCAATAGGATTTTTCAAAAGATTATTTGAGTGCTCACTGGATGAAGGCAGTTAGCGAAAATACAGCTGGGAGTTATATATACATATATATGTATAGATACATATACACATAACCCCCGTGTGTGTGTATATATGTATATATGCTATAGGTATGGAGAGGGGGCTAGGTGCCCAAATGGAAATTTCTGTAGGGAATCTCCCATAACAACACAGTTGTTCAAAGGCAAGTCAGTCCAGGGAACAACTAAATTACTAATTGCTTCCTTTCTCTTCTTCTTCTTGTGGGGACCATACTTTCAAGTCTCAGATGGATAAAGTGAATACACCAGGTATTTCTTGTAAATACAGTGGGAAAATCAGGGTATCAGAACTACAGGCTGCAATGGCAGAGGCAGGGAGGGAAATTATGAAGCACCTCATGAAAAGTCATCTTTTTATTTTCTTTAGTAGCTCGGCAACATGTAATTCTCTAGTCTCCTGAACCCTGTCATCTAAATTATGTTAGGATTCAAGCCACTTGCACACTGCAAACAGGAGAGATTAGTCATACTCAGATCCCCAGCAATACCATTTTGGAAAAAGAGTGGTTCCTGTACATCCCCACACTGTTTACACTGGGGTAGCAACAGGGAAGAACATGGGAAAGTCAGATATGAGTGGCACTTCAGAAAAAAATTGAAAACATTTGTCAACACCGTGACATAATAATTCATGAGTGGTGCTCAGCACTGTTTCACAGATGCCCTACAGTAGGATGAACTGGAGCATCACGGTCTAGTTAGTGGAAGACAGTCTGTTGCTCTGTTTGAGCTGAATTCCCACTTCACCATGGTGACCAAGAGAGCTATAATCTGATCTGCTATTCTGGTAAGGTCCTCCATCATTTTTCTGTCTTCTCATTCCAAGCCTCCTCATAAGAGATTTCCAAGAAACCTCAATCACTCTACCTGACAGAGCTAGACTTCTTTCCAGCAAACGAAAACAAGAACCCATTTCTGTCTTTGGGAAAATATGTTCTTCCCTTCTGGAAGGTTTCCAAAGGGCAGACTACCCCAAAAAACTCCCTCAAGGACAGAAAGCTTAACAGTAGCTGACCCAAGGTTGTGTTTTCAATTTGTGCATATTAACAGGAAAACAGAGTATGCTAATGAGATGGGCAAAGGTGCGGCCTTTCAGTACTTGAAGAAGGCTTAGAAGAAAGATGGGGACATCCCTGGAAACTTTCAATGCCAGACTCGATGGGGCTTTGAGCAACCTTCTCTAGAGGGAATTGGACTCTATGACCTAAAGGTCCCTTCCAACCCAAACCATTCTATGATTCCATGATTCTCTAGTGCCACTTCATTATGGATTTAAGCACTGACATTACAAATCCAGACCAGATAATTTTAAAGTTGCCATCTCCAACACCAAGACAGCAAGTTGGAGTGATGTTACCTTTAGCTAAGATAACCTGTCCTCAGAGATGCCATCAGAATCATGTGAGTTCTATGCTATTGTTCCTGCTGCTGTGTTTTGTCTGGGCAACCCAAACTTTTATAAACAGGGAACTGGAGACTTTGGATGATTTCTCTGCTTGAATATAGATTGGTACAAGTATTTGAGATTGCTGGCCTTGTTACAAAAAGAACTCATTTATGTGAATATTAAGAAGCAATTAAACTGTTGTGACTACTTAAGGAAATGCACGGACTTTTATATAGATTAATGAGTGTGTTTTTAGGACACAAGTCTTGCTCCAGGAGCTACAGATATCAATCTAATACTCAGTTGTTTGCGTGCTAGCAGTCATGTTTGTTTCCTAAAACTCTTCTCCCATAAATACCAAATAAAACTATAGTTTGTGCAATAGCCCAAGAGATGTCGATTGACCCAGACTGTATTTGTTTCCATGAGACATCTTTACAGCACTCAGGGGAAAAACAGAGCTTCAAAACCAGAACATCTATCCTCAGAAAAATATGCTGAACTGTGGAGCCTTATTTCCTGACTTCCAGGTATTTCTTTTGGAGTAGACAAAGTAACACTTGTACATCATTCTGAGTTACTCCTTTTGCATACGTGCACATTAAATGCATTTTCTCCTGCACTGACAGGATATTGCCAAACAATTTAGTTTAGATAGAGATGGCTCTTCAGAGTAATTTTTCACACACACATTTTAGCACACTGAAAGCTGAATTCTGATTTACAACCTTTTTGGAATTTGTTTTTCACCGAGGTTTATGCCAAAGATGTTTTATTCATATAAAACAAATGTCTGACATTTGTTTCATTAAGATATTAAACTTGCACTGCATTTGCTCTCACTGAAGACACCAGCCATGTAAAGGATTGCCAGGCCAGGCTCTGACATGGGCACAACTAAGGGACTTGGAAAATGGCATGTGAGCTCATCTTTTGCAGCTCTGACTAGGCAAGCCCTGTTCAGAGCCCTGATTCAGTGGCAATTAAATAAACCAGAAAAGCACCCGACCCCACCCTTTGCAGCTGGAGCTTTGTCTGAATGTGATAAGAGATCATTAATTTTCAATTTGACCTCAGCCTATAATGTTCAAGTGGCCTCTTTGTTCTCATAGTGATGTTCCAAGCAAGGTCTCAGTCAAGGGAACTGGAAAGGAAATATTAAAATAGGCCTTAGAAACCTCTTTAGTCTTGTGATCTTGCTCCTCCTAAGTTAACTGCACACCTTATCCACCAGACCATCACAGCTCCATGTCCTCTTGATTACTGCTTCTTTTCCAGAACAAACAACACTGCTCAACTAAGGTGACCAGTTGTGTAGTGGCAATAAGGAATATTGAAATATCGAAGCAAAAACATGTTGTGAACAAAGCAGCAGGGCAAAGTTTATTTATCTCAAATATCTGCATGTAACGTTTGTAACAATTTACAGGCAGAATAAAAGCTGAAATTCACTGATTAAAGTGTTCACTGTGAATAGCTCATACAGCTCTGTATTCAAAGACATAGTTGAAGAAATTGTTATTACAATCCACTACAAAAAGAGCTATTGTGAACCTATGGGCACATCAACAGCTGTCTATGGAAAATTATTATTATTATAGAATAGAAAATGTCCTATTTTAACAGATAATCCTAGAATCTGGGTTGAATTAGAATGAATGAGAGCCCATCTTTCACATCCTTTCTCATTGAGGCATTTGGTGAGCTGTGACTTTACAGAATGCAATTTAGGATGTTTAAATTGCTATTTGTTCCTGGTGGTTTCTCATTGTAACACCTCAAATGCTTCAGCAAAGGACCCATAGCTTGGGTCCTGCTGTAAATACATGAGTACTTACCACAGTTCTTAGGTGCTTTAGGCTGCTCAGTTTGGGTTCACAGGGTTGAATGTAAGGGGTGTTTTAGGGTTGTTTTAATGTGTTTTGTTTTTTTTTTTTTTTTTTTTTCTTTTTAGCAAATTCAGTTTTTCTTTTTTTTAATCTTTTTTTTTTCATAACTAAAAAAT